>JAJIYU010003392.1:0-26914 GCA_030144865.1 Tinospora cordifolia
TTTGCTCACATGTGATTTGCTCACATGCAAGTTGTATGCAAGTTGTACAATTGTACATATGACACACCACTCCATACACCAAATCATATCATAATGTGTTACCTTTTATAAAAAAAAATTTAAAAGAAAAATAATTATATTCTAATCAACATTTTATACATGAATTAAGGTATTAATGCCAATGTAAGTAATATAATTGTGGTATGACACTTATTTCATTTGGAGTATATTCAATTTAATTTTTAAGAGCTCAATTCGCATTCCAATCCAATCATTCAAATAGAATATTTTACAATGCAACCCAACTTAAATAATATATTTAGATCAATCGCAACCAACCCAAAAGGTTGTCTTTGGGTTGTGTTATCGGTCAAATTATCGATATTTTGTTTATGATAATAAAATAAAAATCACAATGTTAATTGACACATAGAAAAAAAAATATCAAAATATTATTATTTTAACTCTATTAACAATATTTTTTCTAGAAAAATTAAAAATAAGATTAACTTTATGAAATGTATAATATAATAAGGGTTTCATCTTAAGTATTTAAATTATAAAAAATTGTTTACTCTAAAAAAAAACTAATGACTATTTACCATTTATAAATTTTTATATGACTAATTAAACAAATGATGTTTTTAATTTTTAATTTTGTTTTTTTTTAAGTTAAGCTTATTTAACAAATCAAAATTATAGTATTTTTAGATTACTTCTTTAGTTGCAGTGTGTAGTAACCGTGGTACACTCCAGGTACACCACCGCACACATCAACTCAAACCTCTACTTTTTTTTTTACTGTTGTAAAATGTACCCTTTCATAACCATCCGCCACGTATCCTACAATGACTGACAATGAAGGTCAAATTCGTCATTACACATTGACGATTACGTTAATCCAACGGTTGTTCCGTAACGACGACGCGCTAATCACGGGTCGCCTGTACTCGACTCTACTCCCCACTCGGGAACCTACCGTTAACGATTTTGTCCGGAGTACGTTAAGTAAAAGTACGCCCAGGAATTCAGGAACGATTATGATAATTGCGTACGTGTCGCCTTGTCGTTGGCTCAAGTTAGTTAAATTGATGCTATATAAGCCCCATTGCAATCACAACTTCATATCACTTCGTATTTTTTTACCTGTAGAACATTCAAGAGGAGGTACGATGAGGGTTTGTCATTTGTCGTCTTGTTCTTTTTCCCAGAAAATTAGGGTTTCGTCTTCGCGATTGACGATCGGTTGATGGATCTTGTTCTGGTGTTTATTCGAGAGTTTCTGAGATCGGAGACTGATGAAGATTGGGATGATCGAGAGAACTCGAAGGTTGGATCTTAAGTTTCAGGTGAGATTGAAGTTTTGCGGAAATGGTATTGATCTTGAAATTAAAAAAAAGAAGGCTTAGTTTGATGATTTTTTTTTCTTTGCAGATTTGCGTTTCGGTATCGCCATTACCGCTTGACAATGAGAGAGAGCACGTTCGTCGGCATTCATTGAAGGAACATGACTGTTTACAGGCGTGCTCTCTCTCGTCGTCATTCGATTTACCTGGCGACACGCGAATTATGAGCGGTCTAGTTGAAAGCGAGGAAGAGAGATTTGGAGAGATATGGAAGCGAAGAATTTGGTTCGCTTTGCCTTGTTTTGTTTTTTATTTATCATTTTTTGTCGTTACCGCATGTTTGATATTGCATTGGGAAGTGAGATTCTTGCTGACTGCTCGTTTCTAATGCTTAGGGTTTTGCTTAGAGATATCTTATATTTAAATGCCAGTTAATGTGTGCGGAGTCTAACCTATAGGCATGCTTATTAGGAAGGTATTATGGTAAATCTGAGGCAGGTGTACTGCCAAAAGAGAGAAGAAAATAGGAAAATGTCCAAAACTCGAGTATATTCTTGGGAGGTATGGGTTACTTAGGAAATTTTTTTTTCCGTAAGGCTGATGCACATTTGAGCATATTTCTTGAAGAGAGAGACGAGGCACTGAGTTCACATGGAAATTTTTTTTTTTAAAAAATGGTGCACTGAGTTCACATGGAAATGAAAGAAGTCTTGCTATTTTATTTCCTTTGCCTTCACATGTAGCCTAGGGACGGGTGACTGGACTAGTGATTATGTAAGAGATCAGTGCTTGTCAGAGTGACTCCTTGTATGAGATTGAGAATTTTTTTAATATAAAATTATGATGATATGCGTGCAAAATTAATGCAAAAATTCTTGTAAGAGAGGGCCTTAGTTTAGTCGGCCAATTTTTAAGCTCTTCAAGTATAACTCTTATGATAAGCTGTTGTTTTGAGGTGAAAATTGTCTTAGGAGGACATTGTTAAATACATTGTTCTAGTTCATTGACATAAGTAAAACATCCATGACAATTTTTTTTAATGTGTTCAATGCACAAATGAAAAAAAATCTGTCTAATACTTCTGGTGTAATCTATTATAACATGTCAAGCATTTGGCCTATTGCATACAAAATCCTCTTGCGTAACTTATTTTTACTATTTTGAAATAGATATAGAGTTGCTTTCGTTAAAAAAGAATCTCATGTGGATTTTTTGTCTAGATTTGACTGAATTACCTGTCAATGCTGTATTCTATATAATTGCTTTTAGTTCGTGTCCCTTAGTTAGGATAAAAATCCTAAAAGACATCATAAAATGACTACGATGTTAACTCTATCGAAGTTGGCTTTAATTTACTGATATTTTTAGCTTAAGTTCATCTACTTTGACATTAATTCATTCTTCATCCATTGTCTTGTTAAATAATGACCCAACTTACGCTAACATAATTGATTGAAGCTCCTCTAGTGAATAATTCAAATGCCAATGCACAATTGTTAAGAACTTAGCCAGTTAGCTTCAATACTCACTTTTATCATATTGTAGAACTGTTTGTTGGGAATGAATTCATGGATTGAACCTCATGTTGTTGGGAAAAAGGTTTCACTGAGTTGAGTGGGCAATTTTTATCTTGAGGATTGCCATTTTTTGTTGCTCCAATGCTGTCGATATTGTAATTTATTGTTCACAGTAGTATCACATGACTTTGTTAGTGCTATAGCTTTTACTAATGGTAAAAGTACTGCTTTTTCATTCACATGCTTTGGCTGGAGATACGACTTTTAGGAAAGCATTTACATGTGATCATAGTAAATTTTCTACTCTATTATTGCAAAGTAGAGTACTACTGTTGTAGATGATGCTTTAAAAGAGAATGAACTCTTTTATACTATGCTCTTTGTATCGTTTGAATTCAGTCAAGAATTTGTAGCCAATAACATAGTTCATAGGATTGCTCCTTCAACCTAAGGTAATGGTTTCTCCTAACTCTCAATGCTATCCTTGATCATTTGCCACCATTGATGTGATGCTTCTCTTATAATTGGGGAAAGTCTTAGTTGAGTTGAGTAGAATGTCATGCTTCTCCTACCAAATTACCAATTGGTTGATGTTGAGCTATGACCATGCATGCTTCTTGGCTATGTTAAGTAAGACACGTCTATCATTTAAAGCTCAACTAGGCAAGGGGCTTAACATGATATGTCTATTTACTTGTTACATGAAGTTCGTCCACGTGCATTATTTATAAGACTTGAAAGGATCAATACTTTACTATCACCAAAGATGTAATGTATATTTTGGACTTGAAAGGATCAATGTGCATAATGAAAGGATCATTATTTTGTAAACATGTTCACCTTTGTCATTATTTTGTTGTGAACTCTTTTCTTTCTTCTTATAAAGTCTTCTCTTCCAAAATTTGTTAAAACCATAACTTCAAAAGCCAATTCATATCTTTTGTCACTAGTTATGTTGATAGACATCTGAAACAATAGTCTCCGTATAATTTTGATTGTACCTTGAGAACTTTAATGCACCATTTGTAATAGTTGGTTATTGGTTGAGGTCCTAATAGCAAAGTCAATTGTTGATTGCATACCAAACAATTCTCATTCTCATTTCTAGTTGAGTTGGTCTCACCGAATTGGTACCTACATCCCTTTTTTATGACAATGGTTAGGCTCATGAAGCTTTCAATGATTATAGTTGGATGGTACCTCATTTTTGGGCTTGCATATTTAGTTGATGCTAGGGTCACTTGGCTATTGTTCCCTAGTCCACTCTATATATGTGATTTAGGGTTAACGCATTTTCTAAGCAATCTTATGTATTACCATTTCTTTGCTAAGTAAATTAGGTAAAGAAGAAGGATTAGTTGTACTTAAACATTTTTTACGAAGGTGATCCTTGTTTAGAAAGTGGATCAATAGTGAAAAAAACACTAAAAGCTGTGTTGCTCTTGAATCATTAAAGAACATGAAGAATTAAGACTAAAAAAACATTCTAGTTTCAAATATTCTGACCCATCTTGCTCCAGAACCATTAATGAACATGAAGAACTAAGACTAAAAAACACATTTTTGCTTCAAAACATTAAAAATGTGAAGAAGGAAAAATATAGCAAGTAGAATTTCATGTTGACATAAATGGGTTAATTACACAAGGATGAAAATTTGTCAAATTTGGTGAAAACTTCAAAGATTTTGATGAATTTTGATAAAATTCGTGAAAATAAAATTTTTAACATGTGGAGTTAACATTAAATATTGTTAATTTTAAAATACATATTGAAACTATTATATTTATACTTAATTTTAAATGTAAAATATATCTATATATATATTAATCATTTTTAACAGAAATTATGCATGTTTTAGTATTTACATAGATTATTTTGAACTTTTCTAAGTTGGCGAATTTTTGTAAAGAATTCTCTCAAATTTCTTGAACTCTTTGAATTAATTTTAATTTTTGAAAGTCAAAGTTTAAAGTAAAGTCGAATTTTTGTTCCATGAATGGAACTTAAGTTCATATTTTTCTTCCCCTTTGCACATTCTGCTTCCAATTGATCCATGTTCATATATAATTGGATTAGAAATCGATACCAATTTAACATTCTAGTTTTTTGTTAGTTTAGTTTCAATCTTAATATTTTCTTTGTTGTTTGGTATTTTTTTTTCTTTTTTTTCCTATCCTTTCAATTTCTATTTTTATTTTGTAACATACAACTGCAAACTTAAGAGTTTTTTATTTATTGTTCCCTCTCTTATTTACTTGATTATCTAGAAGTGGATTTGGATAGACTAGTTTCTTTTTCTCTTTGCCTTTGTTTTGGTTTGATTCTATAGGCACTATAAACCTTTTGCATCACATGTACTATTGTTAAGAAAGAGCATATTGGTTCTGAGTCTCGCAACAAGGTTACTAATGCTAGGCTCTAGTTAGTGTTCCATGGGTCTCTGTAATTGTCGTGTAATAACATGCCCAATTTATGCATTTTGCTTTTATACTTAGCAAAAGTCTTTACTATCTGTGTATATCTCATGAAGTTATACTACGTTTGTGTTTGAATACTCTTTAAAATTATTTTTCATAGGATAACTCTTTCAACCTAGGGCAATGTCTTTAACTGTTTCTCATTGTTATCCTTGATCATTGCTCTTCCAATGTCATGCTTCTCCTACGAATTGGTATCAATGCTTTTTAGTCTTTTTCCCTAAACTTCCTAGATTTTCTTCAACATCTTGGATCCACTTGTTGGCCTGCATGGCTACAGCTTTACATCAAACTTCAAACATTGAATTCTGGAATATACTTTGATTGCTAGCCAATTCTTTTTTGTTTTTATTTCTAATTTTTGGTCCTACTTAGTTGCACTATCTAATGACTCTAACCATGCGATGGGTTTTTAGAGTTTTTGGTAACCAAATACCATGGTTATTAACATAGTCTACTATATGTTTGACAAAATTCAGTTCAACAATTCAACTATTAGTTTTGGTCTAGTTCCTCAACCCTCCACTTATCTACATTCTCAATATGTGTGGGATTTTCAACATTTGAGGAGTAGTAGTCAGCTCATAGTGTTATCCTTCTTGAGTGGGAGTTGTATTTGTTTCTTCTAACATTGTCTTTGTTTAAGTTGGGGTTTAGCTGTGTACCTCATTGATGCTTTGATTACATCTTTCTACTGATAGATCAAGATTAAAATCCATTTTTGCCTTTGAAAAGTATACCCTTGTCAAATTTTTTAACATTATCTTTATTTCACTGTGTGTACAATTTTAGTGGCGAATTGGTTATTAGGACTTTGTTTTGATTTTCGGTATTGAAATATCATGGTAAAAGTTGTGATTCAAAACTGAAATTAACTAATATAAATTGATTTTTCTATGCATTTCCACTAGATATTTTATTTGTTTATTTTATTCTAATCATTTATAAAACAATAAAAATGAAATATTTGAAAATTTTTATTAGCTTATTATACTAAGGTTTATTTATAGACTTAGAACAGCTTAACCAATTTCGGGTTGATGTCTTGTTTGAAAAATTCGAGAATCCAAATTGGGTTCCTATATCATAAGGAAAAAAAAAGAATATATATTTTTTAATTGAAACGTGTTCGTTCATTTTTTCTACTTTCTATTTTAATACTTTATTTAGAACTAGTAAGTTATACTCTGTCTTTTCGAAATTCATTCTCCAGATACTCCATTAAATCATTATGGGGGTTTCTTCTACTCTCCTTATTTAAAGATTTCATGAGATATCATGAAGAGACAATTCCTATTTGATATAACTATTTGTGTGAGTATCTTACAATTAAGAAGCACTTGCCTCTTGCTCATGTTATTTATTAATCGACTATAGGTATAAGATACTTTACTATCCACAAACGACCAAAATGTATCTGTTGCGTGCGCCTATCTCAATGAGCCGAAATCAAAGCTCTCATTTTCAGTTGTATAATAGTTCAAGTAAGTCTTGAATGAGCCCCTTGAAAGGTTGATGGAAATAAACAATTTTTTTCTTACATTTTGAAGTTGTATATTATCGTTTAATTGTGGGTTTTTTTTTTTTTTTTGAAAAGAAACTATTGTATTATATTAATTAGGAAATAATACTATAGAACCGGATGAGATATCAAGGCACCATAGACAACCATAATTACAGACTATGCAAGATGTTTGCTCTTTGACATAGCCATTTCTTAAAATTGTACAACTCAAATTCAACTTTGAGGAATGAATAATTGATTTCTTTTCTTTTAGTTATTCTTTTCCCCCTTCATAGTCTGTGAATTAAAAAACTAATTCTTTTGATGTAGAAAATTATAATTTCAATGGCTTTTGCAACTATGACCTTCCCAACCATGAATTTTACTCAGAAATGGTAAACTATGTATATAAGTAATGTAGTTTAAGTATAATATTATATTAAGAATTAAATGGATAAAAAAGTAGTGGTTTATATCGTTTCTATGGTTACTTCTTAAATGGTGAGGCCCTTTCTATACTCTAGAGTCACTGCCCTCACTAAATCAATGTTATTAGTAACTTGTATTCTTTGACTCTATCCATAAGATTTCTAGTAATAATTCTTTTCACAAAAAAAATCTACTCATACAATAATGACATTTAATTATGAAAGTTGGCTAGCTAGCTAACTCTGTTACAAGCAAACAAAATAAAAAAGAATATGAAAGAACTTGAAGAATATGAAAGTTGGCTTGGTAGCTAACTTTGTTACAAGCAAATAAAAATAATAAAGATAAAATATAAAAGAGAGTATGAAAGAACTGGAATAGAACTTTCTATTCTTAAAAATTCTTGTTCTTTCTTATTAAGAAACAATTACTATCAAACCAATAGAATGGAGCCATGTAGCATTGCCTGTTCTAGATCTAGATCTGCCTATTACATTATGCCATGTAAGCTTATTTTTTATTCACCAATAGTAGCTTTGGATTTGAACACATCAGCTGTTCATCCTTGTATAAAACAAGAAAGACGTGGGATTGAACCATCTAGATGGCCATCCAGGCTAATGACAATAACTACATTCGGTTTTTGATTCTTTCATTGGAGATAATTGGATTGATCTAACTTGATGGTGAGAGGTTGAATGAGAGAAAGAAGCTTGGTGATGGGAGCAACTAGTGCAAATTCAGAAGATCCAAGAGCTAGAGATGAAGAGCTTGAGGGAGACGCTATTGCATTGAAGTGAGCTTAGCTAATGTGGCTCTGATTCTATGAAATGGTTACCGTTGCAAGAGAAAGAGATAGAGAAAAACAGAGGAAGAAGAAGCAAAGTTGCAGAAGCACTTTTGTATTGTATTTTTTATATATACTCTTTATAAAAACTCTTACGTTTTATACACAGATCAATAACTGACGTGTTTAGATCCAGAGTTACTATTGGTGGATCAGAAATAAGCTTTCTTGGCATAATGGAATAGGTGGATCTAGCTTTATGAACATCTCTAGGTTTTTGAGAAAGAGCACCAATTTCTTCTTGCATAGCCCTTGACCAAACAAAAGAAGAGATTGCCTATTTGATAGTAGATGGTTCATGGCATATGTTCACAGCAACCACTAATGCTTTGGGCTTAAATACTCTAGCCTTTACACAGGTAGTCATAGTATTGGTATTGAAGTTGTAAGTAGCTGTAGTGATGATTGTAATGGATGTTTGGGAAAGAGACTAAATAGGTGTAGAAGTAATGGAATGTGAAGATGCAGGTTGATTGAGAGTGGACGGTGGTGTGTGCTGATTTGCAAGTTCATGTATAGGGTAGGTTGTGAAAAGGATGTGGTGGGAATGGAAGTAATAGGTGGGGTAGGTGGTGAGTGGGGGCTCTATGGATAGGAGATGCTAAGGCAAAAGGGATGATATCTTCATTGAACAGGACATGCCATGAGGTATATAGACGTCCTTGTGAGCAATCCAAGTGGTGAGGGAAAAAATGGTGAAGTAGGTGGCCTCTATGGGTTGGAGATGCAAAGGCAAAAGGGAAGATATCTTCATTGAATAGGACATGCCATGAGATATATAGACGTCCTTGTGAGCAATCCAAGCATAAGTAACCTTTATGTGCGTTGCTATAGCCAAGAAATACACTTGGAACATACTGATATTCTAGCTTGTGGTGATTATAAGGCCTCATGAATGGGTAGCATTGGCAGCTGAAAACCCAAAGATGTTCATAGACTGGAGCTCTTGAATACAAAGTAGAATAAGGAGAAGCTATATCAAGAGATGATATAAACAATCTATTAATGTGATACATTGCAACAATAAATGCGTAAGACCAAAATGCTAAGGGTAAGGAGGCATATGACATTAAAGGAAGCCCCATTTCAACAATATGATGATTCTTCTATTCAGCCTGACCATTTTGTTGAAGTTTATATGGACAAGAAATGTGATGTAGTATATTGGCAGAAGCAAGGTCGGAGGCAAGAGAACAATACTCACCACCCCAATTACTTTGCAAGGATTTAATTGAAGCATTGAATTGGTTTTCAACCATGGATTTAAATTATATACTTTTGTGCTTCATCCTTTGTTCTTTAGAGATAACACCAATAGAACCATGAATAATCATTGATAAACAACATGAAATAACAAGCACCAATAATAGAAATAGTGGGAGTAGGTCCCCATAATCAATGTAGGCTGGGCTATGGCGCATGGGCCAGTCTATGAACCTGGGCGGCCCATGCGCCCATTGTTTTTTTTTTAGAAACAGAAACTCATATATATTAATTATAAAAGATAAGTACAAAATGTTGGATGAGGTATCTGAACTTTACAGATCAATATAACATTCAATAGATTGTAAAATATTTCTCCCTTTATATAACCAATTCTCAAACGAGTACCCTATGCCTAATCTAGTATGACAAATCCATGTAGCAAAAAGGTTGTTTGATCGTTCTTATAGCATCCTTGTTGTCTTCTTTTTATTGGAGAAAATCCTAGAGGTCCTTTCCTCCCACATAGCATACCAAACAGCAGCCAAGATGACTTTCCAGTATCGCTTGAGTTTTGGAGAGATATTAGCATCCGGTATATGAAAAAGATTATCAGCTACAGGGAAAACAAAACTAGTATTGATTTGATTCCATTCTCTCCATAAGATGACCAAATCACACTCAATTAGCAAATGACCAGTTGTTTCTCATTTATTCCTGCACATAAGACATATAGAGGGGTTAAGATTGTGGTTGGGAAGCCTTTTTTTGTATGTTTTATGTTGTCTATAATTTATTGAGGCTGACAACCCACATGAGAATCTTAGCTTTTGATGGGATCTTCATACTCCAAATGAAATCTACTAGGATATCCATCTGCTCTCTTGGCTAGCTTGCTAGGCCTTCCACAAAAGACTGCACAGTGAATTTTTTGCTACTGTCCTTGTTCCAGGTTGGTCTATCTTCATCATTTGTTTCATTTAAATGGAAGTTATGTAAAATATTCAGCAACCCTCCCAACTCTTCCACATACTCTTTTCCAATGTTGCTGATAATATGTAAATTCCACCCCCATTGGGGTCTTCCTTCCATAATTTTATGACTGCCACATCTTTTTTCTGGGAAAGTCTGTAGATATTAGGGAATCTGTCTTTCAGTTTGTCTGTACCACAAAAGATGTCATCCCAAAATTTCAGATGATCTCCTTTTCTGATTTTCCAGATATAGTGAGGTTCTAATTTCTCCTACAATCTAAAAATATCATTCCAAGGAGATCTATGACTGATTTTCCTATTCACCCTTGCTTTCCTCCCAAAGCCTTCGGAACCATGAATACTACGTACTATTCATGCCGACATTACTGTCAGATTCTCCATCATCCTCTAAATCCATTTCCCTCGCAAAGCCATGTTGTGTCTCAATAGTCTCCCCACTCCTAGGCCACCTTTCTTAATTTCTTTACTAACTTGATCCCATCTCACTGTAATCTGTCCTTGGTCTGGATTTTCATGTCTCCATAAGAAGTCTCGCATCATCTTCTCTATGTTGTGGGTGACAAATTTAGGTATTCGAAAAACTAATAGAAAATAGGTTGGTAAGGCCTCAAGAACAGTCCGTATTAGTAACAGTCTGCCTCCCGTAGATAGATAACTTTTTTTCCACCTAGCTATTCTCTTCTGCACAGTTTGCATCATAGCCTCCCAAAACCCAATTTTGTTGGGATTCCCTCCTAGAGGAAAACCCAAGTAAGTAGTGGGCCATTTTCTGGGGGAAACGCCTAAGGTAGCAGTCGTGCTGGCCACCTTCGAATCTTGAACATTAATGCCCAACAGATGGTTCTTAGCACCATTTATCTTTGTCCCTATTAAAAAATAGAATGTATCAATCACATTCTTCACTGTCGTAATCTCCTCTTCCTTATCCTTCATGAAAATGAGGCAATCATCCACGAAAAATAGATGAGTAAGCCTAACTTTATCCTTACCAATCATTATACCTTTTAATTTCCCAGTTTGAACAATTTTCTAGACTACCCTTGTAAGGGTATCGACGACTATGGTGAACAAGAAGGGGGACAGAGGATCTCTCTGTCTAAGATCCCTATAGCCATTAAATTTTCCTTGGGGTTTCCCATTTATAAAGACTGAAAATTTTACTGTGCTAAGACATGCTTGCATCCACTCTCTCCATTGAGTCCCAAACCCCTTCTTTTGTAGCACAAAATCCAAAAAGTTCCATCTAACCGAGTCATATGCTTTAGCTAGGTCCACTTTTAAGACATATCCTTGTTTTCCACTAATTTGGTGTTCTTCAACAGCTTCATTTGCGATCAGAATCGCATCAGTTATTTGTTTTGTAGCAACAAAGGCTATCTGATTTTCATTTACTGTTTTAGAAAGAATAATTCGGAGCCTATTCGCCAATGTTTTGACAATTATTTTATACAAACTTGCAGTGAGACTAATGGACTAAGGGTTGCGAGAATGCCTTTCTTGAGCTAAAACAAAGGTTGACATCTACTCCAGTGCTAGTGTTGTCGGAGCCCGACCGAAAGCTAACTATATACACTGATGCATCACAGATAGGCCTTGGCTGCATGTTGATGTAAGATGACGGGGTTGTTGCCTTTGCCTCGCGACAGTTGAAGATTCATGAGAGGAATTACCCCATGCATGACCTTGAGCTGGTAGCAGTAGTGTTTGCTTTGAAGATATGGCGACATTACCTCTATGGAGAGCGTCTTGCGCTCTATTCGGATCACAAAAATCTTAGAAACTTGTTATCATAGAAGGATCTGAACATGAGACAATGGCGATGGATGGAGCTGTTGAAAGATTATGACTATACTATTGAGTACTACCCGAGAAAGGCTAATGTAGTGGTTGATGCTTTGAGTAGGAAACGAGTCAAGAGTGCATGTATGGCTAAACAAATGTCTCATGAGCGGGGGATGATTGACTTTGCCATGGTTATGAGTATCTATGAGTCATCTTCTGAGGTTAGAGTCAGTGCACAGGTTATAGTCCAACTAGTTCAGGTTCAGGAGATCACAGGGGGACAACCCCGTGATGCAGCCTATGATATGTTCAGGGGTTGGGCGGAGGACACTTCTCGAGGAGAGTGGTCACTTGATTCACAGGGTGCATTGAGGTTCAGGGGACGGCTGTGGGTACCAGATGATGCCGACCTGAGACATAGTGTGCTTGAGGAGCATCACCGCTCGACATATGTTGTTCATCCGGGCGCCAATAAGATGTACCAAGATGCTAAACTCTTATATTGGTGGCCTGGGATGAAGTGGGATGTAGCAGTCTTCATCTGGAGATGTGATATGTGCCAGTAGGTTAAGGCTGAGCACTAGAGACCAAGTGAAACCTTACAACCCTTATCTATACCGGAGTGGAAGTGGGAACACATAACTATGGACTTTGTTACAGGACTACCCCTTACACAGAAGAGACATGATGCTATTTGGGTAGTTGTGGATCGTTTGACGAAGTCAGCCCATTTTCTTCCTATGAATACCAAGAATTCAGTGAAGCAGTTGAGCCACCTCTATATTGATTATAAGGCTACATGGGGTTCCTTTGTCCATTGTATCTGACAGAAACGCTATGTTCACGTCCCGATTTTGGCAGACATTGCAGACTCAGTTGGGGACAAAAGTGAACCTTAGTATAATTTTCCATCCACAGGCTGATGGTTAGTTTAAGAGAGAGATCCAGATTTTAGAGGATATGTTACGCTCCTGAGTTATAGATTTTGGTGGTAGCTGGGAGGATCATTTGACCTTATGCGAGTTTGCTTATAATAACAACTACTAGTCGAGTATCGGGATGACACCATTTGAGGCATTGTATGGTTGATCATGTAGGTCCCCTGCTTGTTGGGTCGAGACAGGTGATAAAACAGTCTTAGGCTTCGCCTTCATATAGGAGCAGAATGAGAGGATACAGAGGATCAGATAGAATTTGAAGGCTATTCAGGACCGAGAGAAGAGTTATGCTAATAATTGAAGGAGGGTCCTTCCTTGGGTTTGAGGTTTGTGACCATGTCCTCTTCCACATTTCGCCTCAAAAGGGGCAAACACGCTTCAGGATTTCAGGAAAGTTCGCATTGAAATATATTGGGTTGTTTGGGATCCTTGAAATGATAGGCCCTGTTGCTTATTGGCTAGTATTGCCGCCACAGCTATTAGGTGTACATAACGTGTTAAATGTTTTTATGTTGAGGAAGTATCATCCCGATCCTTTGCATGTTATTAATTGGAGGCACGTAGAGTTGCAAGAGGACTGTACATACGATGAGATGCCTATGACTATCATCGATCGAGCTGTGAGGAAGTTGCACAACAAGGAGATACATATGGTACGAGTGCATTGATAGTTTCATGGTGCTGAGCAAGATACATGGGAGAGTGAAGATTTCATGATTCGACAGTATCTCGAGTTGATAAGTGTTGTTCATTGACTTCTGTTATTTTCATCATTGTGAATTTTGAGGACGAAATTTCCTATAAAGGGGGGAGATTGTAATGACCCATATTTTTGAACATCAAGTTGATGGGTTCGATATACATATTTTTATGTATTTTTTGATTTTTTAATGAAAATACGTGAATTTTTTAAAATTTTCCTAATTTTACTCATTTAATTTACTAAAATTAGATTAATTGATAAATATAATTTTCGAGATTATGAATTATATGATTTTGAGAAAATAACATTTTGTTTCCCATTTTTGGGATTATGAATTGTATAGATTAATTGACCAAAATAACATTTTGGGTAAATTATATGATTTTGAGAAAATAAATATATAAATTGAAATTTAGAGTATAGTTAGAGAATTTTAAATAAATTAAGGGGTAAGCGAATATATTTTCTTTCCCATTATTATTATTTATTCGCTTGCCCCTTAATTCATTTAAAATTATCTAACTATACTCCAAATTCCAATTTATACATTTATTTTCTCAAAATCATATAATTTACCCAAAAATATTATTTTCTTTTTAAAAATCAAATAATTACTCAAAAATTCATTATTCCTTCCAAAAATTCATATAATTAACCTAAAAATCATATCTCCTTAATAAATAACGTATCCTTCTCCCGAAAATTATATTTATGAATTAATCTAATTTTTGTCAATTAAATGGGTAAAATTAGAAAAAATTGAGAAAATTCACGTATTTTTATTAAAAATTCAAAAAAATATATGAAAATACGTATATCGAACCCATCAACTTGGTGTTCAAAAATATGGGCCATTACATTTAGGATATGATTCTTCCAGAGGAGATAATTGAATCAATCTAACTTGATGGTGAGAGGTTGAATGAGAGAAGGAAGCTTGATGGTTGGAGCAACTGGTGCAAATTCAGAAGATCCAAGAGCTACAGATGAGGAGCTTGAGGGAGACGCCATTGGATTGGAGTGAGCTCAGCTAATGTGGTCTGATACCGTGAAATGGTTCTTGTTGTAAGAGAAAGAAACAAAGGAAAAAGAAGCAAAGTTGCAAAAGCACTTTTGTATTGTATTTTCTATCTATACTACTTACAAAACTCTAATCTTTTATACAGAGATGAAGAGCTGATGCATTTCTATCCAGAGGTACCATTGGTTGATAAAAAAATAAGCTTACATGACATAATGAAATAGGTGGATCTAGATTTAGAATAGCAATGCCACCTGACTCCATTCTATTGGTTTGATGGAAGTTGGCACCATTCTAGATCAATAGGTGAATGTAGTTACCATCATTTCCTTGACATTGTAAATATTCAACTCAATAAGTTATAATTGGCCAAAAGAAAAAGAACAAAATATAAGATTTACAACATTATGTTATTTTGATATTTTGTGCACAAAGCTAAGGAATAAGGATTATTTTGGTTAAGTACATGATTTTGATCTGATCATAGTCTTAGAATTCGCCAATAACTTAATCCAATATCTTATAAAAAAAAGATGAATATAAACAACCAATAAACATAAATAAAGGCTCTCATGCTTTGAATTAGTTTCTTCAGAAATATTAGTTAGTTCCTTGTTGAAAGGGTAGAGTGGATTCTATTCTAATTTAAAAAAAAAAAAAAACTTACGCTTATGAAAAACTCTATTATTTTATGTTTATTTTTATGAGAAATCTTATAATATTTGCCACTTTGTTGCATGTCACTTTGCATAGAACTGATTGCTAAAAAATAGCCGGTTTTTTTGTCCTTTTTCTATGGCAAACAATTTGATTTCTATTGGATATAGATCCATATCAGGTTATTAGAGTACATATCTATCCGAATTTTTTTTCTTTGGATCTTTTTTAATGTAAATGGTATCTTTTCAAATTTTATACGTGTTATACATGTTCCTTCTATTTCTCCAAGTAAGGCCCTTGATATCGCGATGACTATCATTTCTACTTGACCTTTCATAAGTGAAGATGGAATATAACCTCCATAATAAAGACGTTTACAGTCTGCTCCCAATTCAACACAATTCAATTGTAGTGTCAGAATATATATTTCTATTTCCTCTTGAAGCATAATAATATTATATCATCAGATCATTAAGTCATTTATTTTTGTTGAAATTCTTTAAATTCCTCATTCTACACTCATTGTTTTTTAGGAGGTCAAGATCCATCATGTGGCATTGGGTTACGTCTCTTACAAAACTTAATAGTATACCACTTCTATGAATGACCGGTAATGCTGCATCTCTTTTGAGATTAGGACCTTTTATCACGACTTCTGCTCATTGCATACCTTGATCAACCACTCTACGAATAATGTTTCCCGCTGTGATTTGAGTAGCAAACGGTGTCCCTCTTTTTGTGCCCCTAAATCCACAAGTAGCAACAAATGACCATGAAACCACCCAACCCTGTATATTTATAACCGTTACAATGGTGTTATTGAAACTTGCTTGAACATGAATAACTCTTTTGGGTCTTCTACGACTATTCTTACTTGAACCAATTAGTTCATTCCTACGTGAACCAATTCTTGCTCTAGGTTGTGCCATATTTTATTATCTCATAAATATGGGTCAG
Source organism: Tinospora cordifolia (assembly GCA_030144865.1). NCBI lineage: Eukaryota > Viridiplantae > Streptophyta > Magnoliopsida > Ranunculales > Menispermaceae > Tinospora > Tinospora cordifolia. The sequence goes on from JAJIYU010003392.1 coordinate 16,382, forward strand.
AGAGGTGCAGATATATTCATTTCATGTCAAAACATATCTTTTATTTGTGTTGTGCATTTGTTTTTTGATAATACTATAATTTGTCCCCGACCATGGATTAGTTGACATTTTTCAAATTTTATGATTAGAGGCCCTTATTTTCATATTTTTCATTCCTTATTTTAATTCTAAATCTATTCCTTGGTAGAAAATAGGTCTCTTGAAATTTGGACCCTCTAATTGTATTCTTACAAGGGGAATATTGAAAAAGTTATCTAATTTAATCGTTTGAATCTTTGTTGCAAAGGCTATAAATTGTATGTCCCCTGGTTGAATCGTAGCAACTTACTTCGATTTTGACTCTACACTTGGTAGTATCCGTATAAAACTATGTTAGATCTTTCCAAAAATATATTCTAGAAGAAGATCTTCATTATCTAAACGAACTTGAGATATACCATGGGAAAGTGATTTAACAATTAAACCTTCATGAATCAATTTTTGTTCTTTCAGTAAGGATCACCGTATATAGCACAAATTTTCCATCGATTCTTTCTAATTGAGCCTTGCGGTCCATCATTATACCTCTAGAAGGGGAAATAATTACGATCCTTAGGCCTCCTAAACTATTAGGAATTCATTGATTGTTGAAGTAGATTCATAGAGCAGGTTGGTTGATATATTGGTTTTAAAATGGTTATATATTTTTCGTTTGTTACTTTATGTCATAAAGTTGAAACCAATAAATATTTGTTGCTTTTTTTAAGTTTTCTCACATTTTCAATAAAGTCTTCTCATAAAAGTATTTTGACAATATTTTTAGTTTTATTAGTAGATGCTATTGGGAATCATGACTTTTTTATTCATGTCAACATTTCATATAGAAGTTATTATGTTAGCAATAGTGTCCTTATCACGACGAACTATAAGTATTTGTGTTTACAAGTTTTCATATAATCAACATGCTCTACTTTTTTATGAATTATTAAACACAATTATTAAAGGTGTAATCTACTAAATCAATTAAATTAATTTTATTGAATCTATTATAGATACCCTACTATATAATGATAATGGTCTCATCTATTAGGATTTATAATATCTTAGGGGCTAATGACACTTTCTTAGTAAAATTCAATTGTCTCAATTTCCAAGCAAACACACTGAAAACTCGAGTTTCTTTTGGATTTCCTTCTTAATCAATGTCAACTACTACATTATCATTATATTATATTATAAATATCGTTGTCATGGTTGAGGTCTTTACATGTACGTCAATTACAACGTCGAAATGCATTTTTTAAGTTTCATGCTTTGAACAATCCTTGTAAGCGGGCATGCAAGAATGATTTTCAATGGTGCAAACCACCATCCACCTAAAATAACAAGCAATAACAAGTAAATAGTGTAGCACAAATTCCACTTTTTATGGATCCAAAAATTCTAACAAAATAATCCATCTTTTTTTTTTTTTTTATTCGTTTTGTAATGAAAAGTATAGGGATTTGTCACTTCTCCAAGTATTTCTCCATTGGGTAGGGTTTGTGCGACCCAAGCATGTAGAGCGGTGAAATGCATATAGATCAAAAAGAACACCAACGGTAAAAGCACTCTAATGGGCTGACATTGACACTAAAAGACAAAAGCTAGGGAAGTGAATGAGATCAGATAGCCCAATAGTCCTAATCATAAACAATGGATATTAGTTGTTGTATGTATGATTTTGAAGGCTAGTCAATGATGACCGTCCATGGATATGCTTATATAAGCCACGACTAAAAGTTGCAAAAATGCTAACTTGAATACTAGTAAGTAATCCAAGGAACATGACAGGTAGATGAACCACTAAATGTACTAAAGAAACAAAAATAACTACTAATTCATTAGCTAATATATTCCCAAAAAGCTAAAAACTAAGCAATAAGGGTTTTGAGAAATCTTCTAAGATGTTAACTGGTAAAAGTAGTGTTGTCAAGGCGTCGCCTAGGCGTCCAGACCCTCTCAACGCCTAGGCGCTAGGAGGACTTCTTTGTAAATTTTAAAAAAATAGGACTTTTAATTAATTAATTATTATTATTATTTAATTTTAACCTAAATCTAATAACTCCATTCTCAAACCTTTCAAAGTCAAACGACTCGAACCAACTCCGACGATCATCTGTGAGACTCTGGCGATCATCTCCGACACTCCGACGAATAACTCCGACGTCTTTTTCAGTGAACGACTTCGAAGACTCTTTCCATCTCATTGTGCGTGTCTCTCCCTTTCTCTCCCTGCTCTCTTTCTACGTCTCTCTAGCTCTTTTTGCTATGGCTTTCTCTCTTTTTGCATCTCTCCCTCTCTGTCTTTCTACGTCCCTCCCTCTCTCCTCTCTTCCTCTCTATCTTTCTACATTTCTCTTCTCGTCTCTCTCTCTCTCTGTCTCTCTTTCTCTCTATCTAGGTCTTTTTTTTGTCTCTCTTTATTTACGTCTCTCTTCTATCTCTTTACGTATCTCTCTCTCTCTCTCTCCTGCTCGCAAAATTAGCTTTTTTTTTAATGTTATGAATATGAAGTATGTGAACTTATGATGATCATGATTTTATCATAATGTATTATTTAATATGTCATTATTTATAATTTTATAATTTATATATCATTAATTAATTAAATGTAAAATATAAATAAATAAAATTATAAAAAATATTAAACATTTTTTTTAGGAAATATATATATTGGGTAAGGAACCAATAAATAAATAAACAATTCTTCAGGAATCTTTAAATAATCATTTTAAGGATTGCCTAGGCGTCGCCTAGTCCTCGCCTAGGCTCCGCCTCACCTTATTGAGGCTTGCTGTCTTAAATCGCCTTACTGCCTTGACAACGCTGGGTAAAACTGTTGGAGTTGGTTGAATATATTTATCGAAATAACCTAATCTTTTTTTGTACGACCCACACAGAAATAGGCCACTAATGTAAATAAAGCTAAAGCAACGGTAGCATTGATATTATTCACAGGGGCAACTAACTCTCCATGAGGTAATTGTATGATTTTTCGAGGTAAAAGAGCCTTTGACCTAGTCGAAACAAAAATAGATAAGAACATAGTTCAAGTAAAGGGAACCCAAGGATATTTTCCTCTTCAATTTGGGTTCGAAGAGGCATAGGTCAACTAAATGGTATTCTCATAGCAATTGGGGTTATGGATTTTTAGTTCATGGGGGTAGTATGGGATTTGTAGTCGGTGAGAAACTTTTCTGTTTGGTCGAGTATGCTACTATTAGATCTCTTTCTCTTATTATAGTGTGTGCTTATGCAAGATGGGAGTTTGAGCTTAATGCAAATGGCTAAAATATCTTCTACTTTATATGATTATCAATTAAATAAAAAATTATTATATGTATCAATCCTTACATCTCCTACAACTGGTAGAGTGACAACTAGTTTTGGTACGATGAGAGATATCATTATTGCCAAACTGAATGTCTACATTGCATTTGTGGGTAAAAGAGTTATTGAATAAACATTGAATATAACAATACTTGAGAGTTCACAAGTGGCTGAGTATTTATTCCTCAAGGGCTTAGTCGATCCGATCATACTGCATTATCTTTTAAAAGGTATTTTGCATGAATTATTTCAATTTCATGGATTGTTTTTCCTTGAATCAAAGCTCGATCAAGTAGAATGTTTAATTGAGTTATTTGTGGAGAATATATATTTAGTTTATCTTATTTTTTATCAGAATAAAAAATTATTTAAAAAAATGAAATTGTGGCAAGGATCAAAAGTTTTGGGTAATTACTTTTTATTCTTTCCTCGGAATAATGAACAAACATAAATTTTGTAACCTAACAACTAATAAACTAACATGAATTACATTTTAAAAGTTTGTGAATATTATGTTTTCCATGCGAATAATTTTTCTTATTTGACTATATATTTATAATAAACTTTAAGGTTACAATAAGCAGTAGTAAAGTATTGGTTACTTTTGTTTTATTATACATCTAAGCAATACTAATGTTATTGCTCTTATTGTTAAAAAAAATAATAATAATAAAACAGCACATTTAAAAAGAATTCATAATAGTAGAAAAAATAGACTTCTTCGTGAGCTATTACATGAACAATAGCTTTATAAACCAAAAACTTATTAAACCTTGTTACTCCTTTACATAAATAAGAACTTGCTTGTTTGTTTGTGCTCAACTTTAATTGAGGTAGAAGGGCTAATGAGTAAGGAGATATTCATCACCCCTTGTTTTTATTAAGGCTTTGGGCCTTTTTGCTATATAATCAAGCTTCATTTACATTTTCGACCTACTAATAATGATCCACTGGGCTTAATTATTTAGTAACTAGGCTTTACGTAAGTTGTGGGGCCAACTATTTACCTATTTCACTTTACTTTAGTTGGGCACGTATAGTTACCGATTGGTCTTGTTTATGTTGTGGGCTTGAACAGTTACTATTTAGTCTTTCATCAATATAGTTTTATTCATTTTTCATGACAGACGCAGATCAAACAATGGAGTAAAGATCATAAACTGAAGGATATTACCAAAAGGGAGGAAACGCAAGAGAAGTTGAGAAGACTAGGTAATCAAATATGGTAGGGAGAAGTTGATGGCTCAGTCCTAGATGGAAGAAAAAAGATTATCCAATATATTCACACAATGAATTGTCGTCTAGAGCAGATGGCCAGTCAGAAAGCCAAATTGAAATGGGTCAAGGAGTGGAATGTGAATTCCAAGTACTTCCATAAGGTCGTCACTCTTAGGAAGTCAAGGGCCACCATTACTAAAATGGAAGATAAGGAAGGAAATATTATTGATGAGAAGATTCAAAATTTGATAATTGTGTAGTTTGATGATTTGTTTAAGGAGAAAAGTCATAAGACATGGGGGGTGGAAGGCCTAGAGTTGCAAGGAATTTCAGAGGAGCAGAAGGAGTGGTTAGAAAGATAATTCAAGGACGAAGAGATAATAAAGGTTGTTTTCAGTTGTAGAGGGGATAAAGCCTTAGAACCTGATGAATTTCATGCAAAAGGAGTAGGGAACTATAAGGGGAGAGGTTATAGCGTGTATGAATGAATTTCATAGGACGCATTTATCAGCAAAATGGTCAACAAAACATACATTTGTCTCATTCTTAAGAAGATAAATTCAATTAGAGTGAAAGATTACAGGCCAATAAGCCTCATCACATGGCTATATAAGATAATATCTAAAACCTTGGCCAGCAAACTAAACAAGGTTCTCCAAAGCACAATTAGGGAAACCCAAATGGTGTTTATTCAAGATAGGCTATGTATTCCAATTTTGGAACGAATGGGACAAATATTTTGGTGGACAAATATTCCAATTGACCAGATTTGTAGAGTTGCAGATGAGATGAAGGTGTTTTGGGGGAGCTGGCCTATACACTATTTGGGGCTCCCCATGAGGGAAGACCCAAAGAAAACCTTTTGTTCGGAACCAATCATCCAAACAGTCAAGAGAGGAGTTAAAGGTTGGAACAAAAGCTACCTTTTAAGAGAAGGTAGATTGCTCCTTTTAAGAATAGTGCTGGAAGTTATTCCAACATATTATCTTTTAATCTTTTATATTCCCATCAAGGTGACCACATGAATAGAAAAGATTATGAGAAGACCAACTTCTTGTCATGACATACCCGAAACACTCAAATTTTTGAACCTCTCCAGCAAAAGACCAACTTCTCCTCTTCACGAGTACACTTCCCTTGTTGCACATGCTGTACAATAGCATCCTTTCCTCCAGGCCTAAGAGTACCTCCATGACTATGCACACACTGGTGATATTCTTGTTATAAAGCTTATAGGATGTTAATATACCTGAAAAGTAATATAAAGTTCATTTTCTGGATGTTAATCAATACTTCACCATACATTCTTGTTATGGAATGACCCAACTTATTCTAAAATAATTGTTTGAAGCTCCTCTAGTGAATAATTCAAATGTCATTGCATAATTGTTAAGTAATTAATTAGCTAGTTGACCTCAATACTCACTTTTATTACGTCATAGAACTGTTTGTGGGAAACCTAAGATATATTTGGTGCATTAACAGCTATTATCTTGAGTTTAATATTATTACTTGGGCTTTTATATAAGAAGGGATTGGAGGAAATAAATTAATGTTGTGAACCTTACTTTGTTGGAAAAAAAACTTTTGTTGAGTTGAGTGGGCAATTTTGATCTTGAGGATTTCCATTGGTTGTTGCTCCAATTCTGTTGATTATAATTTATTGTTTGTGGAAGTGTCACACTATTTTGTTAGTGCTATACCTTCTACTAATGGTACTTATCCTTAAAGTACTGTTTTTTCACCTAAATGCTTTGGCTGAAGATGCCAACTTTTAGGAAAACATGTACATGTGATCATAGTAAACTTTCTACTCCCTATTGTTTCAAAGTAGAGTTTTAATAATGTAGATGTGCTTTAGCTTTTATTGAATAACTCTTTCATACTACGGTCTTCATATTGTTTGAATTTGCAGTCGAGTTTTTAGCCAACAACATAGTTCATAGGATAATTCCTTCAACCTAAGTTAATGGTCTACCTATTCTTAGGATTATCCTTGATCATTTTCCAACATTGATGTCATGCTTCTCTTGTAATTGGGAACAGTCTTAGTTGAGTTGAGTAGAATGCCATGCTTCTTCTACCAATTGGTTAATTGATGTAGAGCTATGACCATGCTTCTTAGCTACGTTATAGATGTTCCCATCATCTAAAGCTCAATTAGATAAGGAACTTAACATGATAATTGTAGTTGCTTGTTACATGAACTTTGTTCATGAGCACTATTTGCAAGAGTTGAATGATTAGATATATTTTGTAAGCCATAACTTCAAAAGCCAATATATTTCTCATGTCACCAGTTTTGTCTATAATTGCCTAGAACAGTGGAGTCCTTATGATTTCGATTTGTACCTTGAAAACTTTTCTATTATGCTCGAGTTGTGATAGTTGGTCAATGGTTGAGCTCGTAATAGGAAAGTCATTCGTTGATCGCATATCGGACAATTCTCCTTTTCATTTATAGTTGAGCTGGTCCCATGGAATGGATATTTGCATCCCTTTGTTATGATGATGTTTAGGTTCATGAAGGTTTCTATTATTAGAGATGCAATTGTACCTCATTTTTTTTAGCTCGTGCATGTAGTTGATGCTATGGTCATCTCCAGCTATTGTTCCCTAGGCCACTTTGTACATGTGATTTAGGGTTGATGCATTCCCTAAGCAATCTTAGGTGTGTCCATTTCATTGGCGAGTAAATTAGGTGAAGAAGAAGGATTAGTTGTTCTCAAACATTTTTGTTGAAGGTGATCCTTGTTAAGAAAGAGGATAAATAGTAAAAAGAAAACACTAAAAGCTTGTCTTGCTCTTAAAACATTAAAGAACATAAAGAACTAAGATGAAACAACTTGCTAGCCTGTCTTGCTCTTAAAATGTTAAAGAACGTTAAAAAACTAAGACTTTAAAAAAAAAAAGATTAAAGAATGTGAAGAAGGAAAAAAAAAAACAATGTAGCAAGTAGAACTTCTATTTGACATAAATGGGTTCATGACGAAGCTATTTCTTATTTGACATAATTGGTGAGGATGAAAAAGGAGTTTGGCATTGATCCCTTTATTCCTAATGAATTCCTACTTAATTTTGTTTTGTTTTTAGATAACAAGCATTGTGAACTATGAATTGTAATTGTCTGTTTGTTTTTTCTTACCCTTTGCACGTTCTGCTGCGAACTAATTTGTGTTTGTGAAAAATAGACATACTATATGTCTATCTTCAAGATCCCAAAGAAGGTTGCTGAGATTATAGAGAGGCAGATGCGAGACTTTCTATGGAAGCAAGAGGATAATGAGAAGAGTCATAATCCCGTCAGCTGGAAACAGGTTTGTAGAACAGTCCAAGGTGGAGGCCTTGGAATTGGAAACATTCATCAAAAGAAGTGCGGCCTTAAGAGCCAAGTGGTTATGGAGAATGATGGACAAACCAAAGACAATGTGGGCCACCATAGTGAGAAGCATCCACGGATCAAGAGCTTGTGGGAGAGAAGCGGCTGTTAACAGAAAATGTGGCTATAGATCGCCGTGGAAGGACATTCATAACCTTTATGATTAGTTTAGACCCCATATATGATGGAAGATTGGAAATGGAGAGCAAGTGAGGTTTTGGGATGACATATGGTGCGGCCAAGGACCCTTGAAAAGAGATTTTCCTAGTATTTTTAGAATGTGTCTGAAAAAAGAGGGCTCCGTGGCAAATTTCAGATCAAGAAACATCGAAGGTGATAGAATTCAGTGGGGGTGGAATTTGCACCTTCAAAGGCACATAGGTGACAATCATCTCGAGGAGCTTGGAGAACTTTTAAACCGACTGAATAGCTTCAGCCTAAGTGAAACAGGGAGTGAGGATAAACCGGCGTGGTATGCGGAAGGAACCAATACTTTTTCAGTAAAGTCAGCCATGATGAAAGTGACAGCTCAAGCCCCAGATCATACAAGCACATTGACAGACTTCATATGGAAAATAAAGGCTCTCCTAAAAGCTAGATTCTTAATGTGGCTGATTAGTCTTAATAAACTTAAGACTAATGAAAACCTCCAACGTACCCTTCCCGCACATTGCTTACAACCTTCCATATGTATTATGTGCAGGGAAAAGGAAGAGTCAACCAAACATCTGCTCGAGGATTGTAGGACAACAACAGATATTTGGCACAAATGGAACCGGCAACACAGCTCCATTTGCCCTCCAATTGCTGAAAACTGGTTCCAAATTCCTGACCAAGTAAGAAAAGCCCATATGAATCAGCATTGGAAGCTCATCTTGGCGTTGGTCTAGTACACAATATGGGAGGAACGCAACAGAAGAATGTTTTTGAATATAGATAGAACGGCTAGCATGTTATGGGAAAGATCCAACCTTTTGTTCGCCAGATGGGTCTTCACATCTAAGTTAGGAAAAGGATATGGTTTTTCGGATTGGCTTTGTAATGGGGACTCGATCCTCCAATCTTTTTCAATTTCTAATTGTATGCAATGTGAGAACTAAGTCTAGATACCTCATCCGGCTCTTTTGTACCTTATATTTTTATTATTAATAATATAGTTTCTGTTTCAAAAAAAAAAAAGATTATATTATAATCTTTCTGTTCCATATGCTATTTTGTATTAGTTCTCTTTCTCTCTCTATCTCTCTCTCTCTCTCTCTCTCTCTCTATCCTTTGAAATTCAATTTTTGTTTTAACATACAGCTACAAATTTAAAGAGTTAACTTTTTTTTATTGTTTTCTCTTTTATTTACTTTATTATCTATAAGTGGATTAAGACAGACTAGTTTCATTTTCTTTTGCCTTTTGTTTTGGTTTGATTTTATATACACTATAGACTTCTTGCAAGATATGTATTACTATTAAGAAAGAGCAAATTGGTTGCAAGTCTTGTAACAAAATGATTGGTGCTAAGATCCACTAAGTGTTTTATGGGTCTCCCTAGTTGTCTCGTACTAACAGACGCAACTTACGCATTTTGCTTTTATGCTTAGCAAGAATCTTTGCTATTTGTGTATATCTCATGGAGTTGTACTACGTTTATTTTTTACCACTATTTACAAACTATTTACAAAATATTTCTCATAGAATAACTCCTTCAATCTAGAATCTTTTCTCAGTACTATACTTGATCATTGTCTACCAATCTCACGTTTCTCCTATGAATTGGTTGGTGCACTACCATCAATGCTTTTTAGTCTTTTATCCCTAAACCTTCCAAGTTTATCTTCAAAATCTTGAATCTACTTGCTAGCTTCAATGGCTACAATGCTACTTCAAACGTTGAATTCTGGGATATCCTTCAATTTGTTAGCCAAGTCTTTTTTATTTTTTTATTTTTATTTTTTATTTTTTGTCCTACTTAGTTGCAGGGTTTTGAAGTATTAGGAACCACATGGTTATTAACACTGTCCACCATATGTTTTGGCAAATTCAACTATTAGTTTGGTCTAGCTACCCAAAACCCCACACTTCTCCACATTCTCAATTTATGTAGGATTTTCAATATTTTGAGGAGAAACAATCAGCTCATAGTCTTATTACTCTTTAGTAGTTGTATTTGTCTCTTCTAACATTGTCTTTGCTTTAAGTTACTCATTCTTCTTTTGTAACCTTTAGCTAGATGTCTCGTCTGGCTAAAGTTTCCTTTAGTTAATATAACTACTCTATAGTTTCTGTTCAAAAAAAGTTACTTATTCTTCTACCCGTCATTTATAACACATCATTCCCTAATTAGTTCTCATTGACTATTTTCCTGAAAGTTATGACTTCCTAGGAGATATTCTTTTTTCAATTTACTGGTCCCGTACTAGTTAAATACAAAGATGGAACCATAAACATGAATTGGTCTAAATTCATTACTTTGATGATCTCTAATTTTAAAACATTCTAAATATCCATTGAGTTCTTTGCATCCTATTCTTCTTCAAACAATTGATATAAATTAAAGCTTTAAATAGTGTTAAAACTTAGCATTAATTTTGTTA
>JAJIYU010003393.1:0-26911 GCA_030144865.1 Tinospora cordifolia
TTTTTTTTCTTAAGAATGCATATCCACACGGTGAACATTTTTTAAAATCTAATAAAGGCTAAATATCAGTGTTAAAAAAATGGCGACAAAATTAAGCTTTAAAATTGTTTTTACAAAGATAACTTAAATCCCTAACTGCAATATGCGCTTCCTCTAGGCTTTGACTAACTGCAATAAAACACATCTCTAGACTGTAATGAATATATATATATATATATTGCCCTAATGATATATTAGTAAGATGTAACTTTCGAAAACTTGCCCTCCTGTCATAGTCTTTTCAGGGAGAGGCAGACAGATATTACCTTTTTTTTATGGGCACCTGTCTCTAGTTCAAGTGATCCCTACCCTTGATTGACCCGTAGTTCTAGAATAATATAATATTAATATCTAATAATATATATATATATATTAAATAAATACATAAATATAACTAAAAAGTAATAAATAATAATGGAAAATTAATATATTATTATAAATCTAATAAGAACTAATTGAAAAATATAAGAAAATCTCAAAAGAAGAAGAATAATTATTCAAGAAGATTAAAGAGAAACAATAATTTCAAGACAGAGATGTTATCTTTTCTAATGGTTTTCATAAGATACTAGACCTCTTTATATAGATTTTAGGGTATGAGAGTTATATCACTCATAATAAAAATATTTAAATAATCTTATTAATTTGGACATCATGATATTTAGGAGTTGCAAAACGCTAAATTATAGGGGTTGCAAAGTACTAAATGTTTGAGGTTACAAAGTACTAAATATAGGAATTACAAAGACGTTCAAAATAATTATTGATAATATTCTCGCTTTGAATGCCTTTACATGAGAATATGTCTCATTAAAACGTTACTAAAAAAAATCTAGTGGAAAAAAATCTATAAGAAAAAAGAGTACATTTTCTTTTAGAATCTTAAATCTTGTTAGGATTGCCTCATTAAAAATCTTGCAATAAAAACTTAGTGAGACAAAACCTTAGTTATGAAAAAAGAGTATAATGTACTAATAAATAACTTTTCTTTGTTCTCTCCTTCATGATAACATGTGTAAACTTTTTTTTATTGTCATTTGAAATATCTTTGAGTCATCATACCAATACTATATATAAGTTTTATAAATCTTGTGATAGGCAAAACTTTTACGAACCAATCTTTAAGATTTTCACTCAATCTTATTTTGTTTAATATTAATTTCATCATTCCTCTAAAGTCTATGTGTAAAGAAGAACTTTGGTAACATATATTTAGTTATGTCACCTTTGATAAACCCTTCTCATAATCATGCAATACATGTTGCATTTTCTTTATATAATATTGTCAAACAAACTTTAATAAAAAATGATCCATAGTACCTTAATATGTTATATTTTAAATTTCAGTCATACACATGATGACTTGTTTTATAGATTATCATAATCTCATAGTGATTTGAGGAATTTGTGAACATTGTTTGCTTCGCGAATGTTATGATATCACAATATCATTATAAGTAAAAACAGATCATGTTTTCTGACCTTACTTTGTGAGAATCTGGCAAAAACTCAATATTTGCATTCTAACCAACTTTGACATTTAAAAAAAATATATATAAACTCATATCACATAATCCTTGAAGATAAAATAATAATGTTTAATTTTATTCCAATTTCTTTGAATTGGTGAAATTCATTTCTTGCAAGGAGTTCAATAGAAAAAACAATGACTCATTTTGTACTTTAGGACAAATGAATGCATTACTAACAACAAGAGTTGGTAATTCGAGACCAATAATTTTTTCATCGTGAAGATGAAATAGTTTTTATCAACTTCAAGTGACTTAATCACCATTTGAGAATTTAATGAATACATTTTGTCCATATAAAACAAGTCTAAAATTTTTTTATTAAACTTTTAGTGATGGATAACAACTCAACTTAAAAAACTCTCGATCTGCAAGCAAAGATAAAATTTTATTTTTCAAAGATCTTTCATATCAAATTTTTTTTAAATTTAATATCTTTTTTATTTTTTTACTAGTTCTCACATGGTCATAACGTTCAAGTTATTAACAATAATGATATGCATAACAAATATGAATTAATAAATATGATTATAATATGCACATATAAATATGATCGCTAATATCAATCAACAAGATTGTAAGATATGCACATAAATAATCAAGTAGTGCATGTGTTTCATAATATTCCAAAATATTTGTTTCAAGCATGCATTTTTAAATCTTTTAGAGATTTTTTTTTAATCCTTCAAAGATTCTTCGTATATATAATCATCCATAGATCCATTTTTCTTTAAAAATTCTCACAAAATATTCATTTACATCCAACACATTACACACTTTCAAGTGTTGGGGTAAAAATGTTTTTCATTTGTCAATGAGTTTAAATTGAATATTTTTAATGTCGACATTATTTCACAATTTATAATGAGAGATTCTCATTTTTATAAAATATCAATAGACACTCTCAAATATCATAAAGATCATGAGCAATGTTCATTTTAATTCAATATTTTTATTGAACACTTATATCAAATATATTCTTTTTAGAAAATGTATAATATTTTAATTTATCTTTTCAAGAGGTCTTTGTGCCTCAGAATACTCACATCTCCAATTTATTTTATTCCATAGAATATTTAATTCTCAATTCATAAGACATATAATCAAAATATTATTTTATTTATCTTCAAGAATTTTTTTTATATGTGTCATTTAACTTAACCGGTCAATCATACTTCAGGTGTGTTAAATTTTCGCAAGTAACTTATGCATCAGTTGACTAATTTATATTTTCACAAGATTGTGAACTACCAATTGATTTTCAACTTTTTTTTTGAGATTTATGTTCACATAGTTTCAAATTGCACTAGTAATTTTATATGTCTTAATTTCAAAATTGGGTTTTCTCCCCCTAATGACAAAAAAAATTGGCTCATTGAATCATAACATGATACAAGCATCATATACAAAAAAAAAAAAAAAGTTGGCCAATCATACCAAAATACAAATATATTTGTGTCAAAAAACTTTTTGCCCCCTATCACAATATATTTCAATCAACCTTATATTTCAGTATAATAAACCAAGATGAAAACCAATTATTCTACAAGAACATTTATTTACCAATCTTTAATTGTTTTTCAATAGTAATTATTTTTTAATATACTAATTGTTCTTAGAAAACAATTCTAGTAAAATATAAGGCTTTACTTTGTCACTACAAATATATTATATTTGTTAATACACTAGTTGCTATTTAAGAGCCATCAATAGTTTTTCAATCTCATTGAGACATTTTGATCAATCATATGATGATACTTCATGTATCCAACCAATATCAATTTATTTAATATATAATACAAATACTTCATAATCTCTAATTGCATGTGTTACAAAATGACATTATTCTACTACAGGAGAATAATAACAGTTATAAGTACACTATCAACAACTATAACTATAATTATAATTCTTAAAATAATTTTAGTTATCATATATGTAATATAAAATATATCAAAATGTGACTTTTTATCATTTTTTTATCACGTCAATATTTGAATGCTTCTTCATGACCATATCAACGTCAAACAATATTTTTATTTAACATAAATATTATTTTATGATATTTTAATATTTAAATATTATATGATTCATTATATGATCAAAATCAACTTCAAATTTAATTGTTCAGGTAATATTGTGACTTCATTTGTAAATTCAATTATTATGAATCTCTTAATAATGTTCATCATGAAATTAAAATTGATTTGAAACAATAGATAAATGTTGAATAAGGACATTAAATAATAAAATAAAATGTATGTGTTTAAAGATGATATTAATTAATAGTCAATTTTTCTTTATTTAGAAAAATAGTAATTTTTTTTTTGAGATGCTATATTACTATTAGACTATTTTTTAATTATCTTCAAACTAATTTAGAAATCTACAATTATATATGTGGGTCTAGAGGTAAAATTTAATCTAATTACATATAGAATATTATAATTTTGATATTTCAAAATATTTCAATAACTTCGAGCTAGTTATAATTTTATTTTAATGGCTTTGTGTTAAAAAACTCACTAACAAAGCCTTTTTAATAGCCAATAACAAAGACTTATTTCTCAATAATTTTATAGTATAAAATATTTATTTCGTTATATAGCTTCAGGCTAAGAATTTTTTTTAAGTTTTATTATTTTAGTATATCAAATTAAATATTATAATATATTTTATATTTACTTACTACTACTTCAGGTGCAATCAATCATAATATTTTTTTCATTTAAATAAATAAACATAGTAAAGTTTTAATTGAATTTTTTTTTACACACTGAAGCTATATATATTTCAATCATAAAGTTTTCTTTTATTCATATGAATCAAAATTTATTAAAAAAAAAATCAGTCAACATACATGATTAAAATAATTTTAAATATTTGAAGAGCCTTGGAACCTAAAGGCCTTAATTTTTTATTCAAATATATAAATAAAAATAATTTTAATCATATACATAGTTTTTTCATTAGGATTGAGATATAAACAAAATATTATATCAACTTAAATAGACTAATAAAAATAAATAATTAAAATCATAATTTTAATTTAGATAAAAATATTATCTTACAGTTATTTTTTCAGTTTTAAAAAATAATCTCATTTAATTTATAATCTCTTTATGTCTTATAACATAATATTAATTATTTAAAAATAATAGCCACTATAATATGAAAATTATTCTCAGAAAAATTATTCTTGTTTCGATCACTGTAATATTTTTTTTAATATTATAGCAATTATATTCATATTTATATTAATAATTGTTAACGTATCAATATTTACTTACTCATATTCATGCATCAAAATTTATAATTTAATACTTATATTCATAAGAATCATTCATTTTTTATAATATTGATGAGATAGATGTATATTTATCATTTTTTATAATATTATATACTTATACTTTTAACCTTCGTATATAATTTACAAATGAATACGCAAATATTGTAATAAAATGATGATAAGAAATAGTATATAAATGTCAATAACACTAATAATAATATTTTATTTTCAAATATTCACATCCTAATTTTTTTTTCTAAAAGGTATTATTTGCATGAGTTGTTAGAACAAACTTTAAAAAAAAGCGATGAGATATAATCTTCTTAAATAACCGATCTTCTAGAACGAAATAACTTATTTTTCTTTCAATGTTTAACTTTACTCAGGATAAGGCTTGCCTATTATGTAGTACTATTTGTATTATAAAAATTAAGAATAGAACATAAATAATTAATTATTAATTTGTTACATTTTAACTTTTAATTTTTAATATAAAAGATTATACAAGACGCAACTACAGAACATACTTTTTTAATCAATGATATTATACATAATTTATATTAAATCATATATATATATATATATATAATATACATTATTCAAATAATAATATAAAAATTAATCTTACAAATTAAAAATATATCTTCAAGTTTTCATTTTAGAAACTTTTGTTTCTTTAGTCTTCAAAATATTTTTATTAAGAACGTCATCGTGTTAATAACATGTTATGAATTTAACAAAAACTAATTAAAAAATATAAAAAAAATTTTTAAAAAGAAGAAGAATTATTCAAGAACATTAAAGAGTAACAAGAATTTCAAGAAAAAGTTGCTATTTTTTTATGATTTTCATGAAATACAAAATCTCTTTAGGGCTGAAAGTTATATCAACCATAGTAAAAATAGTTAAAAATTCTATTGATTTGAACATAATTTAAGGGTTATAACATACTAAATTGTAGTCGTTAGAAAGTACTATATGCTTGAAATTATAAAGTATTAAGTATAGATGTTAAAAAACATTCCAGATAATTATTTATAATATATATAAAATAATAATTTCTTTAAAATTTAACTCCGATCTTTTTGTTAATGCTCGGGAGTACCCACATCACCAATTTTTTTTTTTTTTTTATAAACTTCATTTATGTTTTTTTTTTTTGGGGGTAGTTTTAGTATTTTATTCGCATATTAAAATAACAACAATGAAAAGTTCTAACCTGCGCATCCGATAAGCATAAGGGAAAGTTCATGGCTTCTTCGTCCATACCTGCTGCTGCCGCCGCTACTGGAGATGACACGAAACGCGATCTCCTCAAACAGGTGCTCTTTTCAACCGTTTCGACTGCTACATCTTTGAATAAATAAACGAACTAAGGAATGAATCAATCCATTACTAAGGCATTTTTTATGACTATTTTTTTTTATTTTTTTGTCATTCACTTGCCTTTCAGATAAGAAACCACGACGTTGCCATTGCAGAGTTGAATAGCTTATCTTCGTCTCGAGTAAGCTAACCCTTGTTTAACTTACGATGGACTCGATATTATGGTCTCTAGTGTGACTAATTATTACTTGGGATTGATACTACCGGAGACACCAAGTAATTAATTCTTCCTAAGACAATATGCCTCTTTTATTTGTTTCCCCGCTAATGGAAATTAGAGTTCTGTGATCTGTACTTTGAACCAAGTAAGTGCTTAGCATCAGTAGCTGCTGGGAGAATTGGATTCTCACTTCTCAACTTAGAAACCATATGGTAAACGACATACTGATAAAAGCTTATTTGTTCTTGAAGTCTTCAATTTTGTAAGATAGACGATAACAGCTTCATACTTCCATGTACCATCGACTTGTCAAGATGAGAAACCTATTAACAATCCTCGGTAACGAGGGAGGTAGAGGAAGACCTAAAATAATACAAATAGAAAGTAGAAACGAGTTGAAAGGATATTACTACTTGTATTAACTTTAGCCCTTGCTAGAGCGCCATTGAGGAAGAGTATCCATATAGCCAGCCCCAATGTAATTGTTATAAGGTTTTGCCAAATTGAATTCAGTGGAACAAAATCAAGAGTATGAGATTATAAGAGAAAATATTGCAAGAGATTTACATTCAAGTTTATTGCAAAATAGTAGAATCACTTTGTCTTTTGATCTTTTGGTATTTGCCTTGATGTGATACCAGTTATAATTCATCAGTGTCTGTAGTCCTTGGTCCAAATGTGAGCACTAGCAATTATGGTTGTTGAATTCATCATAACCGCAGTAGAATTTCTTGGAAGCAATCATCTATACAATTTTTGATAAAACAATCTCTGTTGGAAAGTAGCTTATCCATAGATGGCTAGACTACTAGGTCTCTCTTCCTTACTAAACAATGAAATTTGATATTTCAAATTAGCTTAATGCGATGACATTCTTGCAATATATAGCTAAGAGATGGCAGGGTTTGCTTGTTCTTTTTTTTTTCTTTTGATTTTCCTCACTATGTTCATGGATAATGCTGTTTCCCTTCCAAGAAAAAATGTCAAACAGAAGTTTTGACTTAGCAATTGGTAAATATGAACTCAGTGTTGTAAGTGATGAATTATCCATGACAGAAGAGACTAGGCAAACTATACTACATGAGTCATTGTATGTTCATGATTAACAAACCAATCTGAACCTAAAAGTAGGTAAAGTAGGTTTAATTAGAAAAAGAACTAAGCTCAGTTTGGTAATAAGCATAAGCAACAAGCCTAGGACACAAAATTCATTTGCATCTTGTGCATACAAGATGGCAAATCTAGTCCACTGCAAACATTGAAATGTCAACACATTTTGACTCAGAGTGACACTGGTTTGTTTGCTATACATAAATTGTATGTATCTTTAAAAAATCACTTGGGTCTTGTCTGGTGATTCTCTTTAAGATGAACTCCTTACTGGAAGAACAAGCATGAAGTTGATTGAAATTTTATTATAAACCAAACCAAACCAAATTCTAACATAGCAAAGCATCATTAACCAAATTCATGCCGAAAGAACAAAACAAAACAGAAACAAAATCAAAAGTGTGTTTTACCTTTGAGTTTGGGTTGAGATTACAAATTCATTGTATTTCAGTCTAAACTTAAGACAAACTTAAAAAAGTTCTATTGAAAAGTTCTATTCTTTTCAATTGTGATTTTCCAGCCCTGCATTATTATGGAATTTGGCCTATTGAGCTAGTAAGTTTTGAAGATGACTCGTTTCCCTGTCCACAGGCTGTCTATCAAAAAAATGGAAACATCTTTTTCCGCACAAGCATACAGAAAGCCACTGCAAATGAACAGAGTATAAAACCATTGGATCCATTATATGCCTTTCTTGTTCATTTTGTAGTCATTTATTTCAGCATTTTCTGATGTTCTTAGTTATGTTAACCAGGACAACTTGACTTTGCAAAGGCAAAGCTACAAAAGCTAGATTCTTCTTTACGCCATCCACAGCTGAAGTCTTGAAAGTGAAGGGATGATGGGATTCTCTTTCATTCTGGCTGTGTTTAGATGAAAACTAATGTTGTGTGATATGTCCAATTCTTACATGCTTGTATGATTTTGTTCCAACTAGCAACAGTCATCTATGTCTTGAATCTATATGTGCTA
Source organism: Tinospora cordifolia (assembly GCA_030144865.1). Lineage (NCBI taxonomy): Eukaryota > Viridiplantae > Streptophyta > Magnoliopsida > Ranunculales > Menispermaceae > Tinospora > Tinospora cordifolia. Next base: position 8,486 of record JAJIYU010003393.1, read on the forward strand.
GGCTTAGACTCTGATATATTGTTCTGATAACACAGTGGAAATATTGCTAGATCAGTGATACTCTGTATGGCGAAGTTCTACTATGCTTGATCACAGTACTATTTATATGCCTTAATTTTTATTTTGAAAGCTATTTTGATTAAAACGACAAATGCACAGAGACTGGGCGTCAGTTTGATGATAATCTTCAGGCATTTTTACTGCAATTAACCTGTATCTTATAATAAACAATAATTAAAGAATCAAAACCTTTTGCAAAACCCAAGATTTAGGTTGGTTTTTAAGGCTTTTAGCAGCTTCAATGCTGTCTATAATATCTCATGGCTGGATTGTTTATAATTCTTAGGTGTTAATCTGGTCATCAGGATTAAATAGCAAATATTAATAAATTCCTCACATATGAAAATACGTTGCATTATGGCTATTTTAATCATAAACTCTGGTGAACTTACCTTTACTCTCTTCTTATACCAGAAAAGCAAGATAAGCATGTGAAGAATGCATCATCAAACTGACTGTTTAACTAGGCCGACTTGATGGTCTATCCTTTAATGCATTTAAACTAAAATGAATGGAAATTTGTTCTCCACAAATTTTAACTACGGAACCAACAAATATAGGACTACTAAATACATTGATTTGGCCTGCAAAGTTATCTAAATTGGAAATAAATCACTTCCAAGATAAAATCTCAAAGTTGACATTATTTCACCAAGATAAAGCAAGTGTTCCCAATTCTATCAAGATAGAATTTCGAAACTCTTAGTAATTGTTCAGCATTCCCCAATAGAAAGTCACAGTATCACTCATAAGAAGAGATATTTATTGAGCAGAATTTGATGGAACTCCATACTTACTCCTTAGACCCTGAATCGCTTTCTCCATTGACTCTTTAAGCTCGGGAATGGACGTCTTGCTAACTAATGAATTAAACATAAAACAAAACCAGTCAAGTTACCAAAGAAACTGCAGCTTAACGTGCCTGGAAACTTAGAACTACCGTAACCAAGGGAGGGAAATGTAAAGCAGTAATTACCGCGAGATGCTGATGCCTGCACTTCTGTGATAAATGCTGCATGTGATGCCTGCACAATAAAAGCCAAGAAATAGAACATCAATGTCAAATTTCACATTCCATCATTTCGTCTTTATCTGATTATAAACGTGCAGATACCTTCATCATATCCATACTCTCGCTAATCCTATCAGACATCTTTTTGTGTTCTTTCTCTGACTCATCCATCACTTGCTTACATGCCTGTGAGTGAATCTATTGGAAACCACACGAAAGTGGAGCAAGTATTAACTATCGAAGTTTCATGTAAATGAAGCTACTATTTATAATGCGGTAGTATCAAAGAGATCGCCTTGAATTTTACTAAATAGTGACAGATCTAAGCGGAGTTTGACAAGATGAAGTTCCTTCTAGAAGTCATATACTGAATAGTCATACTTGCAGAGAACTCCAAAGAAGCATTTAGTTATAACAGGATCAGATTTCCAAATGCTAAAATCTAAGCCGGCATATATCCAAAATCAAAATAGCACTCCAAATTTCGACAGTAATAGCAAACATCGGATAACAAAATAAAAGGAAATAATCTAACTCTAGCATTATCTCGTTGGAAGAAGATAATCAGAAGCGACGTGCTGGAGAAGCAAATCCGCCACAGAAAACGAACGTAAGTTCAATTTAAATAATCTCGAGTTAACTACCTTGGATTTTTTGCAGAGTTTGAAATGAGAAGCTTCAAATTCTTCGAGAATCTCAGTATAAGAGCCATCAAGATGCCGTTTGAGAGATTTGATCCGAGACGAAACGAGATCCTTCAGATCTGAGATGTTAGTGAGTGGCTTCTGAAGTGGAGAGCTAGTACTCTTACGAATAAGATCAGAGGCTGCAGCTCCAGCACTCTTCTTCTTCAAAGACGAAGCGTCAAGGCCACCGAGATTGAAACTGAATGATTTGGGAGAATTACAGGAAAGACTAGGAGCGCGAGGAATCGGAGAATCGAGAAAGTTCTCCGTTGATTTCTTAGTTCTTGATGATCTCTTCTTCATTTTTTTTGTTTCTCTTCTATATCTGTTCTACAGTCTGTTCCCTGAACACAAATCAATGGTTCTCAAGTTTGAGATGCAAAGTATTTATAGTGGCGGGGTCCTGTTTCGAATCTTTCGAATTGGCGGTTATAGCATGCGCTAATTTAAATATAAATAAATAAAATACAGGAAATCGAAAAGGCATTTCAGATGATTTTTTTTTTTAACTTTCTTTTACGTTTCTTTTAAAATTTATTAAAATTTCTTCTTGGGCACATCTTGCTTAATTGAATTTTTATTTTATTTATTTATTTATTTATTTTTTGTGCATGGGCTAATCCTCTCTGGTTCAGAAGAAATAGAAGTCTTTTAATAAGATCTAAAAAAATCTTCAAGGAAAATATATGAAACTTCAAAATACAATCTTTCCTAAGTTTGGCAGCGGAGAGCAAATTGTGACGCAGAAATGCGGACCTTGTGTAGTTCTCGATAGGATGCCTTAGTACAGGATTCACCAAACTTCAATTTTTGATTTAACAAAAAATATTTTTCTGATTTATATAGACTACTGCATTAAAACTGATGAGCACGGGTAATTTCTAATGAAACTATCTAGTCTTAGATTGTGAACGAAAACTGAAACACCTGAAAAATTCAGGCGATTCTTTTTATAGCTATACAGCTCAAAACATTACCTTGACATCTCCAGCCTTTTAAGCTAAAATAATATAATTTTTACACATTTTATTGTAAAATTAGCACAAAAGAATGGCTCTTTCTAATTTATTTATATTATTTCAAACGCTATTTATATTTTTTTATATTTATATCATATTTAAACTATTAAAAAAATAAAGCAACCTTGGTGGCACGGCACGATATGCCCACACCAATGATACTCAGTTTAACTCATCCTAACCCAGCACTATTTTCAGCGTAACGGCAAACAACAAATTATTAAAAATGGTGCATATATTTATTTAACTACACATAGAATTAGATATCATATATTTATATCTTTATTTTCAATTTTCACCCAAAAAAATTCATAAACATTCAATGTAATTTTGGATCCAGTCCAATATTGCATTTATTTGATTTATTTTTTATTTTTTATTTTTGAATTGTAGTTTCTCAACTTTATCTACATCATAGCCAATAATAGAGTAGTCAACCAAGACACGTACACACTCATCACATTATTTAAATAAATTAGAAAATCAATTTCGCCAATTCCAAAAATCAAACTTCAGACTTGTCTAGATCAAAAGAGCTTTTACCTTATTGTTAAACCAGTAAACCAATAACCTACTAATGCACTCACTTGAATCACATATCAATGAGTAAAGTTAAAACAAGTCAGAAAAATTGTTAGTAAAATTACCTGTAATTTAGGTTAAAAGTAGGTAAAATTACTCAATCAGAGAAGAACTGACAGCACAACTAAAGCATAAATTCCAAATCGCAGACCCTTTTCACGAAAAATTTCTCTCTTTTTAAATTTTTATCTCTAACTGCTTAAGAGATTGTCTTACATGCTGTAATGAGATCTATATCTAGAACGGGTTTCATGAGGGGCAATGAAAACTCCACCCCATGAGAACATTGGTAAAAACCAGAATGGAACAAAATATTCACAAATATCTATTATTACAACATACCAATATTATACAACAAATCAATCGATAGGGTGCTTATCAGTTTGTCGAGACGTGTAATGTGCAGAAAGCAGAAGCAACGAGAGGAAGGCACTAGCTACAAAGATTGCGTCAAACCACCGGTGGTAGAAGTCGAATTGGATGTCTCCTAAGACATCAGTGATGATCATCCTGCCAAGAAACACTTCCTCAGCCAAAAGTCTTATTTGTATCTTGATTCAAAAAGTTGAATTAGTACGTAACCTGCTTAATTTGAAAAAGAAAAAAAAAATTCGAGAAAAGGGTACCTGTATTCAGTTGCCAAGCTCTTCCTAATCAAAAGAATTGATGATACAAAATACATTCCCATTATTTCAGATAGAAAAAGCACAACATTGGTGGATGATCCACTCCCAACCCTCGATACAGCAAAGAAGAACTACAAGCAGAAAATAGTAGAAAGAATAAACATAAGATACTGAGACTTAAAAACTCATTAGAATTTCCGGTGCAAATAAGAAATATGAAATAACCAAAGGAAACTTTTGATACTGGAAACTTCTTTTGACAGTTTAACCCTTAAAATTGCAGCATGTAACTTTTCTAGTAACATCTTCAAGCCTGTTTGAATTTCCAGCAATGAAATTTTAAGACGTCTTTTACATTTCCCATCATTTTTCTTTTGCTCTTTAACAAATAATCTTGTACACTTGCAATGAAAATCCAAGAACTACATTGTCCAGAAGTTTAATTTTGTTCACTTTAAAGGAACACATGGATGATGCAACCATTTTTATGTGAAATAAAATAGACCAGATTGATCTAGACAAATAGGAGCAGTGCTATTCGTTAATGGACATAATGATTTACAGAGCATACAAAATAGAGTGGGAAACAAGAATACCTTCATTAGATTTGTTAAGAAGCCACGTACAGATATCACAATCAGCATCCCAATGAATAGAAGAGAGATATACTGCAAAAAAAAAAAGGACAAGCAAAAGTCGTGCAAGTTAGTAGATGACTAGTTTCTTTCTCTTGCAAGAAAAATGGAGTGTCAGAGGAGTATAACTCATCCTCCACTACCTTCCAAAAGGCAGACCAGGAAATCAATCTGATGCAACATATTTATGTGAGATTGAGAACCAACCTGGGATAATAATGCAACATTTATGCCTATATCAAAGAATTGCAAGAATATACTGATTGTCATCGTCACGGGATCAACCGAACCAGCCTATCAAACAAAAGTAAAATGGAAAGATTAACTTCTAACAAAAATGTTTCTAAATATTGATCATGAGACAGTGTGAAAGTTAGCCTAGGTGAAACACTATAAAGATCATGGGTTCACATTTAGCAATAGCCTTTCTGCAAAACAGGGGTGAGGTTGCATGTGTCAACCACCTCAACCCCTCATACCAAATCAAATACAAATATGAAGAAAATATCCTCTTCCGGCATGATGCTGATACCATCCAAAATTTCCTCTAGGCACCAAATCTAATTAAAACTTAAGAAATTCAATATAGAAAACCATTGAAAGAGAATAAGAAAATACCTCCTTGAAAACTACACTCTGTAGAGACTGCATAAATCCAAAGAGAAAGTCAGAAACCTTATCAAAGAAGCACACAGGAAACATGAAAAAAAAAAAAAAAGACAACAAAATGGAAAACTAATACAATATTCTTCCATAGCGCCAATAATGAGAGAGCTTTATGGATACATCACATTGCAGTAATTATGGAACAAACTAAAAGTAAAAAGAATATACATATAGCATTCTGTACCTAAGACAATGTGTTTTGAACATCAATCTGTGCATAAAAGTATGAGTTCATATGATAGATTACGCAAGCTTGATTATTTGAACAAAGCCCTAATGGAAAAAAAGATTCACCAAGTGAACTATTTCTTCATTTGACTACCCATGCCCGAACATACAGAATTACCAGCCTTAAGCATGAACTTTCTTTTCATAATCTGGATAACCCAATATTTCTCGAGCAGGGGTGGAACCAGGACTTTTCCACGGTGGAACAACGACTAGAACTCATCAATTAAAACAAGATGAAAGAGAAACGAGCAGCCATGTTTATCTTATTGAAGTAAATGAAATGGGAAGGCCACATCCACTAATGAGATCATAGAATACATATAACTTTAACCACAATTGGGAATTAAAAGAACAATACTTTGGAAGTTGGTGAAACATGGCCCACTAACCATCCATCTATGGGAGTGTACAAGCGCTCTAGCAAAAACCAATTGTTCAAGTGTTAAGTACTCTAGGAATTGTGGAAAAGAAAAAGTACTCTAGGATGTCTATAGGAACTTTATTTTCCTATTTCTCTGGGTACAAGTTAAAAATTGGAATCCTTAAGATTCCCAACCATGCATAAGAAATTTGTGTTAGTTTCCAGCCAATTTGTAAACAATGGAAAATGTCTAAATCTAATGTGCATTGAAAAAAAAAAAAAAAACTTTTTTTTTTTGAGACCATGGTATCCTTCTCTTACGATTCCCAACTAATTTAGGGTCATAACCCAGGAGAGACAAAGTGTAAGAATGGTTCATCCTCCTTAAGGAATTTAGAGAGACCCAAAGGAAAGGTTGGGAGTTGAACCCATAACCTTCTCCGCCATGGCCCCTTCTCCCAAACAGGCTGCCAATACCCAAATGGGTCATCTATAACATAAAATCAACTGAATTGCTTTCCTTTGAATATCTCATAGTAACCCACAACAAGTACTTTACTGCCTAACCTGTCAGATTTCCAGCCTAATATCCTATCTTTGTAGTTGAAAGATATTAAAAAAAAAAAAAAAGATTGGAATGGCTAAAAGAATTTCAGAGACTAACAAAAAATACATGAGTACCTTACTACCTTAATCATTTTATAAACACAGTATATAGAACAAGCATAGCCCAGTAGATTCTGCAGGTGACCCCTCCATGTTCGAGAAAAAGCAGCAGCTTCCTGTAAAATATATGAAGAATCAACAATACATTTACTAGAATTAAGACGAATATATAAAATTAATGAATGTGTCAACCTTTTTAATAATTATGAATGTAAATGTATATACTATATATATGACAAATACCACCAGGCCTATCCTATGATTCTTGATCAAATGGTTAATATGTGATAGACTCACAGTTTATGTCCTGATTACCAAAAATTGTTTTGTCTTGTCAATTCACAGAGCCCTTGCTCTATATTTATTCCTTTTCCTTCATGAAACAAGTTCATTTCTTTAGAAAGCCTGGATTGTATCAACAGTACCAAATTAAAAGCACATCTTCCATACAAAAATTCTAATGCCTGACATAATTCCAAGCTTTGCAGTTTATTCCTTTTTTTGAACTTTTGAAGATTTTCTACAGACATGTGTCAGTAAACAGGTTACACAAGTACACGTATAAATAAATCAATTGTCAAAAACAATTTGCAATATATTTCATATTGCTAGCTAGAAGAATTCAGAGAAGAATGAGAGACTATGAGATCTCAAGCAGCAAGGGGGATGGATTTTGTTTGAGGGAGGAAAAAGAGTTTCGTCATTATGGTGCCATCTTTCTGCAAGTTAAATATTAAGTTGTTTGTCTAATACTTCTGATGGATTCCAATATATGGAAGGTCGATGTAATTTTAACCTTCGAACTATTATGGCAACATCCATTTGTATGTTGAAGATGTATGCCTTACTTTTACACTACTTGTCTGGCAGACGTTACTTAAAGATATCTTTGCTAATCTTGGAAATTTAGGACGTACAATGACCATGAAACACTAAGTGGCAAATAAATGGATGTTGCATAGTTATGATTTATGAAGTGATAGTAGATCAATGCAGAAGCCATTAGAGGATTCAAAATGCAATAAAGTCAGTTTCTTTTTTGGTACTCTATCAACCATATGATTGCTAGGCATAAGGAAATTGGATTGACTAATTGTTTATAAGATAGCTTAATCATTCCAGTATAATACTCATTGGGCCAATTGTAGCTCATTACTAGAGCCATTTCACAGATCAAAAGCTGACTGAGTGTTGAATAATAATAGTGACAATGAAGGATTTCCTTTCGTATTAGAATTTTCATTTTCATTATTTTCAAGTCTTGGTAGCTTAACAGATGCATAATACAGCATATTTTTGAAGTCAATCTGATCAAGTACTTGTACAACCTTATGGCATTCCATTTATAATAGTGTCCAACTGTATTTGAGAGCAGTTAACACATGCGGGAAATTTTACTAACTTACCGACATCATTTATTTATGTGATGCAAAGTAGATTATTTCTCATTCATGTGGAAGCAGGAGAATGGTATGCAGGTCTTTTTTATGATGTTGGCAATAGATGAACAGATGGAGACATAAATGAATTCTAATGCTTTATGACAAATTTTACAGGTGTCTCAGTAGCTTATACAGATGTAGAAGACAACATATTTTGAAATCAATGTGATCAAGTATTTGTATAATCTTATGGCAATCTCATTTATTGTTAGTGTTTTCGGACCTTTTTTTTTAGAAGAAAAAACAATTATTTATTGATACAAAACAACAATTACCTCCTTCGTACCAGTGATGCAGAGCAGTCAGTTTAACCAAAATTACTATGACTTTTGATTCAACCAGTATAAACAATGATCACATCCCATTCAGATGTGTTGTAAATGTGTGCCCCAATTAAATATCCAGTCCGAAATTGTAAAAGTTTACATAAGCAGTTGTTGAGAAGTGTCCTTGGGGTGTGAAAGTCTTTTGAGTGCTAGAAGTAGCATTAAGATCTGGCACGTAAGGTCCCATAGTGGGTTAAGATGTAGCCAGGATCAGGTCTTTGTGCATGATGTTGTATAAAAAGCAAGATTGGCATTACCAAAACTAAGGTTAAGGATCACTCTTTGAATGATGGCAAACCAAGCATTTCAAAAATATCTAATATAATAGTGTCTTGAACTGATTAAACATCCACTAATCAGATAAAAAAGGGATCCTTAATAAATGTCACTAGACATAAGTATGAAGAAGCATTGCTCCAAGGAGAAAAGACCTTTGCTTGGCGAAGTTCATAAATCTCCAAGAACAATTGCTTCGAGAGTTCTTCTAAAGCTTGTACCTCTGCTTCCATGCTTTTGATATCTTAAACAATATCAAGAAAAAAAACATCAAATCAAAATACACAATAAAAATAAAATGAAATTACATTCAAACACCTACATTTTAGCAAAAGCAACATGTCACTGCAATGCATTTTTGTTTTGCGGTCAACTCTCTTCAAAGACATAATTTTCTTAGACTATAACAAACTACATCCTTTCCAGTTTCCCACCATTTTAATCAGTTAATTCCCTAACATCCTTGAATCAAAGCACTTATCACTTTGTACCATCTTACTCCTTACTAGTGCAGTCATTCATTGTCATTTAACGAGGCTAAGCTACCAAGCGCTCTATTTTGTCACAACTGACAGTTGATAACACCTCTAAGCACTTGTTAATAACGATCTTTCTAATTCTATCATTTTGAGTTTCTTTGTCACAGTCCAAATGAGACTCTGTATTAACCATTTAGTCATCCCTGAGTCCTCTATTGGTTATCTTGAGGTTCAGCAGGGGGTGGAGTCGAATGAGACAAAGAAAGGCTAACAAAAGATGAGATGGTGAATCTTCTCTGGAAGATGAGTCTTTTTGGTGGAATTAGAACAAAATGCTAGAGGGGACTGCAAACAGCGTATTAACTAAAGGAAGTGGTGCAAGTGGATGCTTTGGGTTAGCTTAGTTGCCAGTAAAGATAGTTACATTGAAAATCAGAGGGTGCAAGTCCAACAACAAACAGCAAATGATAAATGTACGTTGGGAAAAATCAGTCTTAGTGTAGTCATTTTGCAAGAGATTAAAAGGAGGTTCATTAACACAGTGCTGATTGGTTCTTTATGACAGTCAAGTCCATAGATTGAGCGTATTTGCCTGCGGAAGGATCGGCAGAGGGGGCTGCTAGTGGTATAGGACATGAGTGGTCTAAGAGGGGTTGAAGCACATTTTCAGAGAGCTTTCTATATCCATCAAACTATTGCAAGAGGACAAAGCTGAATGGTGGATAATAGGGGTTTATTGGCCGAATAATAGGGGTGTTAGAAGGTGGTTTTGGGTTGTCAAGAGTGTGTGAGCGTAATTAGTGAGTGGAGGGTGATTTTAATGTGATGTGGTTGACATCAGAAAAACTAAACAGCACATACAAAAAGTATGAGTAAATTTGATGAATATCATGGATTAGAGAATTGAAGCTCCATGACCCACCACTACTTAATGGGTCCTTTACATGGTCAAACTTCCATCAGAATCCCGTGTGCTACAGCCTTGACAGATTCTTTTTGGAATCAGTATGGATGGGGATCCATCTATTTCTAAGGCAGGAGGAGGGAGGACGTTTTGTCTCTAGTCACTATACGGTTGTCCTTGACAAAAATGAGATGGGGACCTTCACCATTAAGGTTGGATGGTAGGCTGATTTTGCATCCCAAGTTTAGAAAGAAAGTGGAGCAGTGGCAAATAGGGTCCCATAGTGGTTGGAAAGGGTATAAATATATATATATATATATATATATTTTTTTTTTTTGAAGAGAAACTATAGTATTATTAAAGGCTAAAATTAAAGGATTTCAGATGAGGAATCTGAAATCTGAGTTACAAAATCTCAAGGCAATCAAGAATAAATGCAAAGGTGGGGGCTAGAAGCGAGGGGATGGGAAGAAGTTAAAAAGAAAGAACTAGAGGAGATTATGAGATTGGATGGTTTGGAAGCAAGCGTTCAGTGGGATGAGAAAGTGGGTCAGGATCGATGGATAGCAAAGGGGCAGTTGTGAAAGTTATGCGAGGAAATGGATGGGGGGGTTTTCTCCATGCACGGACTAAATTGCTTAAGGGGATGCAAATTCAAAGTTTTTACATTGGATAATGAGTGAAAGAAGATCGAGAAATACAATTTTGAAGCTTGAAGTGAGGGAGGTGCAATTCATTGAGGAGGTAGATGAGGTATTGAGGCACTTCACGAACCTGTTTAGTGATGGAATTACATAGGCTTGGGGATTCAGGAGACATCATGGGACCCGATGCTAGAGTATGAGCATATGACCCTTGAAGAAACCTTTTTTTGAACAAGAGGTGAAGGAAGCCGTGTTTAATTGAGATGGATTGAAAGAGCCAAGCCTGAACTCCATGACCATGGCATTCTACCAAAGCTCTCGGGAAATTGTGGAGGAGGACCTAATGACAGCTATGAGGGAATTTTACCACTCAAGGTATTGTTAATGGATTCACAAGTGAGACTCATGTTCGTCTTAGTACAAAGAAGAGTTTAGCAAGAAGGGTTATTAAAACTTGAGCACGGACCTGTATACATTATTGTCGAAGTGTTGGCTAACGGATTAAGAAGGAGATGCAACAAAAGGACCCATTATTCCCCTTTCTTTTATCGTGGTTGTCGATTTTTTGGAAGATTTATGGAGAAAGCTAAGGAAGCAAGGATCCTTAACAGTTTTGTAGCGGGGCAAGAGAAAGTACATGTTACACTTACTGTTCATGGATGAGACTTTGCTGTTCTTAGAGGGTAAAAGAGGAGTATATTCTAAAAGCAATCAAGGTAGGGCAATGCTTTTGCTGGGTCTTAAGCATGAAAAAAAAAATGGGAAAGAGTCAAATTGTAGGGATTTCAATTTCAAATGAATGAATTCAAGGAATTGCATCATGGATCACATGTGCAAAAGAAAACTGCCTGTTGAAGTATAAGCAATGCCTTTGGGAGGGAATCCATTGTCATCATCTTTTTGGGAGCCAGTACTCGCAAAGGTGGCCCACAAATTAGAAGGATGAAAATGCAATTTTTTCTTTAAAGGGATAGCTTATATTACTCAAATCATTGTCGGATGTCTTTCCCAATTACTACTTGTTGGTTTTTAAAATCACATGAATGGAGGCCCACAGGATTGAGAAGTTAATGACAGGGTTTTTATGAGAAAACACAACAGGGGGACAGGGATGCATCTTGTGGGACGAATAAGGTGCAGATGAGAAGGGAATTAGGGGGACTGGAAATTGGCAATATTAGGATGAGGAATAAGGCATTAGTCAAAAAGTGGTCGGAGACTCCCAAGGGAGCAAGATCACTTATGGTGCAAGGTGATAAGTAGTTGTCATGAACTAAGGGATAACCAAAGGGATGCATGAATAGCTAATAATTCTACAATTAAAGCACCTTCGAAATTTATTCATTCTGTCTGCCCCTTATGCTTACCTTTAACTCAACTGAAATTTGGTTGTGGCGATTCAATTCATTTATGGGAAGACTTGCGGTGAGGAACCATAGTGGTCCAACCTATGTTGTAAAACAGATCATGTGGTCACAACCTACTCATATCATCCTTGGCATCCTTATCCTCAACTCACCCCTCCTCGGTGGGATTTTTATGTCCCCAAGGTCACCTTATCAAGGGTACAATCTGCTACAAGTAGCTCCACTTCATATTACATGATTGTATTCTCCACAACCACAACAATAGAATTCTTTGGCCGTCTAATCCCTTCAGTTAGTTTTCTTCCAAATCCTTTCTTTCCTCTTTGACAGATTTGTCTGTCTTCTCCCTGATCCCTTATGTACAGCACATGTACTTCTAAAGCAAAATACTAGCATGGGTAATAGGTCATAAAAGGGTCGATACCAACAATATACTTCATTTGATCTCCAAATATGCAGTAATCACCATCGTGCTGTTGTTTTTGCATGCAAGTATCACAGACTATCTTGCACCTATTTGAGGAGTGTTCCTTCTTCTGAGAGGTTTGGAGAAGATGGCGCATTCATTTTCCAAGAGGAGACTTCTCAAGAAGCACACTCAATAGTGTTTCCATTCATTGAGAATGTTGTAGGCACCTCACTAGCAGGTGGTTTGTCTTGAAGTCTTATGAGTGATTTGAAAGGACAGAGCTCAAGAATTTTTGAGAAAGTAGATTCCCCTGTGGGGTTGGTTTCGGAGAAATCTCATGATCTTGTCTTATTTGGGATCAGTAATTGCTCCTTGTCTTTAGGTTTCCAATATCAGATTTGGTGAGGGGATGCATAAATCTTGTAGAGACCTAGATCACAAGATTCAATCGTTCACATATGCCATACAGCAACGCTAATGTATTTACATCAAGAGTAATATACATCACATGTTTCTTTTAGAAAAAATCAATAAATTAAATAGAAGTAGTAAGTTGTGAACATTAAAGAATGTAACGTCTGTTGGTTAGAAGTAGATGCATATGCAGGTGCAATTTACACTTTTTGTGGACAAACTCAAGAACATGAGTATATGTAGTGATTTATTCTGAGAACTGTTGACATATTTATTGTTGCCAAAAGCTTCTTCATATAAATTCCAGCTAGGCTTCTTGAAAATAATATAATAACTGACTATGAAACTCAATTAATTATAATCAAAACAATGCTACTGAGATCTTCCCATAGCATCAATCTGATTGACACCATTTCAGCTTAAGAAAAAATCAATTTAATTTAATGGGTCAACTTCTCATTCAATTACCAATTGCTTAGGTTTGCACTGTGAGAGAATAGCTCTTCTTCTGCATTATTTACCGACACGAATGAAAGTCAGCTAGAGAACAATTACATATGACACCAAAGAAACTACAAAATAGATGGACCTGAAGCTACCTCACAATTGAAAGATGAACCTAGCTGAATCCTGAGAGTGCTAACAATTTACAACACAATTACTCAGCCTCATGGCTATTTCCAAAAGGTCTGTCCTTAAGCCTAGCATTGACAAAAGATAACATTCATAAAAAATAATAAAGGCAAGAGACACATCAATAGAGGTGCCAGAAAACCAAATCAACATATCAATAACTCTACAAGGAGGAACTACAGTTCATGAAACATTGTAACTGCAGAAACTCACCCTGTTCCCTTTGATCTTCCTGAACAGAACGCACCACTGTTCCAACAATTCTCCTCAGGAAAGATCTAGCCTTGAGGTTCTGCAAAAAGCAATCTCCAGTGACCAAAAGAATAATAATGAAAATCATAAAATAGAAAATAGATCCCTGATCATAATTAAAGAAAAAAGTAAGTCGACCTTATTAGCTTTGATAATTTTTGTAAAAACCAATACGAAGCTTAAGTTACGGGCCTTGGAAAAACAATAGAGGATACTTCTTTGTGGTTTGTGACCACAATTGTCACAAGTTCAAATCTGAAACAACCATTACACAACACAGAGCATACAAGTCCCTTCCCGAAACCCTGCAATGACAGGAGACTCATACACTAGGTATACTTTTTTCTGGTAGAGTTACTAGACACTGTCTGCTTAATTTCTATTTTGGCATTGTCAACTAAAGAAATATTGCAGCTACTTAACAAGGCAATATAACCTTGTAGGACACAAGAGGATGTACCTCTTCCGATCCATGAATCCGTTCCATTTCCATTTGAGAAAGGATAATCTTCTTTTTCTTTGCAATGCAACTTTCAATTGATTGCATCAATTGTCTTTCCAAGGCTTTGATTTCTGTTTCTTCAATTTCCCTGCAATAAGTATTCAGAAAGATGAGAAAGCAACTAATATTAAGCTATTAAACTAATATTAAGCTATTATTAACTAATTTTGATATTATAAGGATACTTTCTTTGATTACCTTATGAACAGGGAGAGGTAACTATATGGCAAATTGACAGCTCCAAAACCGGATAGCACAGCCATGACAGTCACACCTATTACTCCAATCCTACTAACCAACTGAGGCATGGTGAAAAATCCTGAGAAAAAAAAAAAAACATAAAGACTTTGATGTAAAATGCCTCAACATGATAATGGAAAAGAGCACAAAGAGAAAGATAGAGAGCGCCAAGAAAAAGAAATAGAAAGCAATAACAGCAGAATGGTTCCTTAATATATTAATCTAGGTTCCTGGTCGAGAAAATGGATTGATACTAGAACAGAAGAATGCAAACTTGCAGGTAGGAAATTTAGAAGCAGATATCTTGAAACAGAAGTTTTGTCATTGGAGATCATGTTCATAGTCTTGCTTGCTCCCTGTGGTGGTCAAATTCAGATGCCCATAAAGGGAAGAATGCAGGGGAGAGAGATGAAATCATTTGAAGTTAGCAATAATGAATGTGTCATTCTTGAAAATTAAAGCCAAATAAACAAACCTTTATCTGGTGATGGCATTGGAAAGTGAATTCCCATGCGCCAAAAAGCATAGAGAAACGCCAGCAAGAATAAGACAGCCCCAAGTGCTGCCCGTTCCTTCCTTATCCCTGAGATGAAAGAAAATGTAACAAGATCAATTATCCAAATCAAAAATAATAAAGTAGCATCTAATATCTGTCAACATTGTTGAGAAAGATAAATAAAAATTAAAACTAATCCCAACATAAAAACAAAACCTGATATCAGCTGTTAAACTTGTACAAAAGTTAATCTTATATCAAGTCGCACCCCAAATGATTCATGATCATAAAACTTACTAAAATCCAACATAATCTTCAGAATTTTCACGCAATTTTATCAGTTTTCCAATGATTGAATTTCAAATCAAAAGCAATCAAGTTATTGCAAAACTATTGAAGTTAGGAAACATTCAAACTAATTAGTAATAACTCAAAAATCCTCCAGGTTTTTCTGGAACTTTTCAAACAAAAAAGTTCTTGAGATAATAAATAGACAAATCAATCAATTCTAACTTCAACTTTTATTAGAAAATATTGTTACAGAATAATTTTATAATTAATTGAAATATAATTTCATAAATAACAGATAATAACTGAACAAAAAATGAAAAATAATTTCATATATAATGGGTAGAAACCGAAGAATTACTAAAGGAAGAAACAATATTGGATTTATAAAACTCAGATTTTAAAACAAAAATGAACATGTAATCAATGAGTTGTGAAATTAATCCACATCTGCGATATTAAGCATAAAAGTTGTAGAATAGTTTGTTGCTCATTCAACATGCATCAAGTAATATAGGGATTATAAATCTTTCTATGACCAAATCTCATGATTATATGTAAGATTTCAGGGGAGAAAAATTCTTGACATTGTCCTTGTGGCCAATGAGGCAAGGGAGAACCATGGAGCAGCCAGGTCATATGGGGTAGAGCATTAAAGCTTATGATTCAGTACATTGGGGCTTCCATGAGTTGGTGTTGTGGAGGAAGAGTTTTGGTGAGACATGAATTAAATGGATGATGGAGTGCATATTGACATTATGTATTCAGCGACAATCAACAGGAGACCAAGGGTACATTTGTTGCCAGTTCGGGTCTCAAATAAGAGGACCCACTTTCTCCATTTTTGCTTATCTTGGTGGCTAACAAGCTAGAAAAGTTGATGACTTTTGCTCTGTAGAATCACACTTCCGGATACCTGAGCATCGGCCAGCACACATGTGCTTGAAACCGAAAATCAAGTTTTTAGGCAAGATTGTTTGGCATTGTGTAGGGCTTCAAAGTTAGGGATTAATAATAATAATATTGAAGTATCTAATTTGCAATACGCAAATGACACTCTTTTCTTGCCAGAGGAATAAGGTCAATGTGAAGAATGTTCTGCAGTTATAATCTGCTTCTGCTAATTCTCAGGGCTGAGGGCAAATATGGAGTATTTCCAGACTAGCAAATGAGGCTCGGTGCTCTGTGACTGTGTCGGAAACCAATGGTTTCTACTATTTCAGAAAAAAAAAGGAGTGAAAACATGCTTTTCTAGTTTCTACCAAAAGAAAGGAAGGGGAGGTTTGTCTTTAATCAAGTCCATGTTAATAGCCATTCCATCATACTACTTATCATTGTTCAGAGCTCCAATCAGAGGGTGAAGGGTATTGAAAAGAAGATTAAAACTTTCATTCGGCAAGGAAAAACAGGGAAAAGATAGGAGAAGCGTGGTCAAGTGGGAGTTAATGCATCACCAATAGAGGATGGAGGGTCTCATGGTTGGGAAAATTTTAAACAATGTTGCTTTATGAGGAAAATGTTTGTGGTGTATTTCAGGGGATGAACACTTCTTTTGGGCCTAGGTTACTAGAAGTAGATATGAAAAAGTTTCCTATTTTGATCAAGAGCCAGATAGAGAAGACCGAAGCATACATTCAGAGGACCATGGAGATCCATTGCTTCTCTTGCATTGGCAATGTTTGAGCATATTCATTCTAAAGTTAATAACAGGAAGATCTTTCAACTTTTGAAGGAAAGCTGGGTTAGGTAACACTTCATTGGCAGTCATTGCCTCATCTTTATCAATTATCCACTTTACATAACCAACCTGTCTCATCATTCTTAGCTACTAACAGCACATGGGTTTTGTCAACCATGTTAGGGAACTTTGACCTTCATACGACCTTAACAACTAGATATTATTTATCTCATTTCTAGCATTGTCAAATGTCCCCAATCCCTTCTGGTCCCTTAAGCTAGCCAGCATGCACTCATGTAAGTTCTTTGATGCCATCTCTATTAACACCTATCCATTCCTTCTGCAGAGGGAGACTTCTTGGACCTAGTAGCTTCAAGGAAAGCATGTACCCTTCCCGCACATCTTACATGTCCAGTCTTAGAAGTGAGGTGGAAGGACATCAGATTTGAAGCTAGTTCTTGGGTTCATGCAACTTCATTGGTTAATGGATTTGCCCTCAGATAACTTACTTGATAGGGGTGCTTAATGGATATTAGCTGTAAGCTGTAATCCTTGGGTCTAGCTTTTTGTGCTTATTGGCAATATATTTGTCTTTTGTTTTCGTTTGTTGTAGCACTTCTAGTGTTGCTTAGGCATAATACTTTTGTTTCATTTTGTGATATATATTTTCTGACTTTGTCTCTGATCATAAACAATTTCTGCAAATTCTTGGATTTCCTAATCAATAATCATAAAAAAAAAAAAGATTTTCGAAATGTAAGTGAATAAACTTCTCTATAGATAAAATCTATTTTTCAACCAAACATGACATAGATTCTTAAATTATCAACAAAACTCCTTTATTGAAGGCTTATTCATCTCATCTAATAGAGAACTAGGTTTTCACAAGATTTTTATTTTTGGCAGAAACAAGAATGATCATATACATTCACATAACATTTACAACTCACATAAAGCACAAACAGTGTTACAAAACACACAAAACAATTATATAACTAAACAAATTTTTTTCCCAGAAAACTAGCCACCTGACATAGCCCTCTAACCAACATTCCTCTTGTCTAAATCAAAGGAAACGTTAGCAGAGGAAATCAAAGATATGTTTCCCATAAGAAACCAACCCCCCTGACATAACTCTCTAACCATCCTTCCTATTATACCTAATGTGAACGGCCGAGCCAATCTGACAATGAAAATCTTTGACCCAAGGAAGATACATGAACACTTCCAGCTGTGGATTTGATTTCTTCTGAGATTTTGTCCTTCAGCTTTAAATAATAAAGGAAGATCTCACTATTTATCTTGAACCAAATATGCCAAAGAGAGGCAAATGTTGCAATATGGCAAATTTTCTTATCCCTACTAGACATAATATTCACATATGATAGTGATATGCCACCCTTTAGGTTGTAGGAATAGCTATTCTTCCGCCTGAGAAGGAATTCCTTCTTATTCCAAAACCTCCTCACAGTGAACAATGCATACATAAATGACTCGAAGCTGAAAACATAAATGACTCGAAGCTGAAAACA
>JAJIYU010003394.1:0-26953 GCA_030144865.1 Tinospora cordifolia
CTTGGGGTGGGTGTTGGGGGGGGGGGGGGGGGACGGGGGGGGGGGGGGGGGAAGGGGTACTAAGTTTTGGCAGGACAAAACTTCACCTAATGCCCTAGCTAGTTATAGTAAAAATACAACCCTTGTTGTTTGGCTTGTTTTTTCTGTTCATCCTTGTTAAGTATAGTTTGTGCAGGGCCTAGGGTGCCCTAATTCCACCATTTTTGTTGATTGGTGTTTTGCCTCTTCTGAGGTCCTTAGTGGTCGTTG
Source organism: Tinospora cordifolia (assembly GCA_030144865.1). Lineage (NCBI taxonomy): Eukaryota > Viridiplantae > Streptophyta > Magnoliopsida > Ranunculales > Menispermaceae > Tinospora > Tinospora cordifolia. The sequence goes on from JAJIYU010003394.1 coordinate 250, forward strand.
CCATATTCTGGCCTCTTATTCCTACTTCTTAACTTCTGCTCAAAGTTAAGCTCTTATTCTTGGGTCAATATGCTGTCTACGAGTTCTCTCTATGTCTTCAGGCATGTTGTCTTTATTAACTTCTAGATCTCAACCTTGAGACCCTAAGTGAAGTAGTTGACCTTCTTCTTCTCTTTATAATCAATTCAGGTGAGAACTTGGCCAATTCAATAAATTTGGCCTCCAATTCGGCCATCGTCATGTCCCTCTGGTTTAGCTTAATGAAGTCCTCCTGCATCTTTGTCAGTGTTGCTTCGAAGAAGAATTTCTCATAAAATATCTCCCTAAACTCTTTCCAATTCATCTTATTAACATTGATGTTCGAGTTTGCCTTTATCATCCGCCACCAGCTTCTAGCTGGTCCCTCAAATTGATGGGTAGCGAACACCACCCTACTAAGACCTGTTATTTGGTTAGTTGTTAAGTTATCAGTAGTTCCTTGAAATTGTGATGGTTGAAGCTTCTTTAATTCTAACAACATCTTTCTATGCTCACTGTCTTCCAAATTCTCATGTAACTCCTGACGAGTTGGAACCTCGGGTACTGGTATGGGCACTGGCTGTTACAATGGAATAGGTTCCTAGACCTGTAGCTATGGTGCCACCTGAGGCATCATTTGAGGTAGGGCCCTCATGATTTGTTCCATGACCCTTCTTGTGACCTCTATTATCATATTTTTCATCTGATTCTCAACTACGTTATTCGATACCTCTTGCCCCTGAGAACTAGTCTCGTCAGATGTTGTAGCCCTGGTAGCGTATCTTCTGGGTGTACCCATTTATCTACAAATCAAGTTGTTTTAGTGCTGGTTCCCACAGTTTTCCCTTGTTTGTACTATAATGACTCTAGATTCAGGTTTCTAGGTTCACAATTTGTCCAGTGGCCTAATAGTTTGTTCTTCTAAGTTCTTTTGTTTTTTGGTACAAGATTCGGTTTCATACATGCATATTCAAACAGTAAGATCATTATACATTCAATCATTTAATATTGCAAGTTCATGCTTAGCATAGCAAAATTTTAGGCTTTTACCTATACTTTCGAGTTCAAATGTCTCATACCACCCTTACCTATCCACATAGATTTCTACTTAGAAGTTTCACTGCACCCAATCAATTTCGCAAATGTCCCGATTTCCAAAGCTTCCCAAGCTCCACTATACTTAACTGTCCCATGCCAGCCAAGCATAGGGAAACAAGTCCATCCAAAGCCACCGATCATTCACCAAACATGGTGTGTCATTCTTCAAGTCCAAGATTCCTCCATACCTATGAATTCCTATGCGTCTCATACCACATAGAAACTAGAGATACAAGATCCTCCTGATCTCGCGCCCTAACCACACAAGTATTTTGTCTCCACACGTTTTTAGTTTCTAGTATATATCCTAATGTTTTATTCATGATTCACTGTGCCACCCAAGATTCCACCTAAGGTCTCTTTCCTAGACCTGGTATTCAAGTCTTGGTTGAGAAGTTCCTCTGTCGAATTGTCAACCATCATCTACTTGTGATGCCACCCTTGGCATCTCCCTTGAGCTATAGTAAGTTCCTCGCCCTTAATTACCACCTCCTAGTTTCCTTTCATAGAAAATAAGTGTGTTGTTCAACTCCGACTACTCGTATGAGCTGGTGGGACAACCTCTAAATCGGACAGTGAGACCAAAGTCACTTAGCAACTGTGTTTTCTAGAACATGATAACCCGTCTCTCTTTCAATGTTTAGCTTTACTCGGGATAAGACTTATCCACTATCAGCTTAACTCTTAATCTTTGTATCCAAACAAAACAATTGAAAAACATATATTTATTTTTTAAAAAATAATTTTTCAAAACAATTTTAATTTCTAAAATAGGACGTAGGGCTTTCTAAATTAATTCAAGTTAAAGGTCTAACCTGACCAATAAATTCTTCCTAATCATTGCCCAAGGCATCTACAGCCTAGGCTCTGATACCAGCTTTGTGACACCCCGCCTTCCGTGCCCAGGCCTACGTTATCTGACGGTATCTTTCTTCGATATTTTTGGGTCACTCGGAAGGTGGGCCCGTATTATGTTATCTTTTTTTCTTTCTAAATCTCACATCCATAAAATATTCTGTGCACATTAATTTATATACTAATAATTGATAAAAATTTATGATGCCATATAATAAAATGAATTTTTTATTATTTAATGAAAAAATTCAAGAATAATAATTCAACCTTCGTTACAAGGAAGTAAATAAATAAATTTGGGCCCACATGCCCTATAATAAAATTATATAAAATTTCTTACATATTAAATAACTCTCATGCAGCCTTGATAATCAAATTCCTGAAATATTGAAAATAAAGGGTGAGCTATAAAACCTAGTGAATCATTCCAAATTTTTAATTCATTATTTCAATAAAATAAAACATGCATAATAGACATTTACAAGGATTAAATGATTTAAACAATTGATTATTTCAGTTGTCATTAAAGACCGTAAGGATTACTCCCGACATTTCCAATCTCCAGGGAAAGAGCTACTATGCTGAACTCAGACCTATAGAGTTGAGGTAGGATCAACTTCAAACCTCTATTTTCTCACAACCTTTGATTGAAATGCTCACGAGGAACTTTCGCCCCCATGCCAGTATGTGATTAGGATCTTTATTTAATCTTATATTAAATGTTTGAACAAGGCATTTAAATAATTGACAATATATAAACATTTCATCATAAATTATGCATAAAAATAAACTTAAGCATGCATATTCTATATGACATATATATAATATTAAAAATCTAAACACTCAAGCAAGTCTTATTTAAATCAAAATAATAAATTAAAAGGTGAAAATTATTTTACCTCGAGATCATTTCCTTCTAACCCTTCTTTAGATCTTGCAGATCTTTCCTCCTTGTTTGTACTAGATTTGTGCAACACTCCTTTGTTATTACTCCATTGGCTATTTAGAATAACTCAAGAAAGAAAAGAAAATACTGGGTGCCAAGAAAGAGGTAGAGAGAGTAAGAAGGAACTCAGTTTAGTTTTTGTTGAGATGAAAAAAAAATAAAGGGGAAGAGGGGTTTATATAGGGTCTTTTGGAGGTAGATTCGTAATTTTTTGGGTGTTTTTAAATAGAAAATTTTTTTTTATTGGTTTTGGCGGCTAGGTTAAAGAAAGGCATTTTAGGTTTTTTTTTCCCATGATTTTTTGTATTTTTTTTGGGTTTTATTTCCTTTTTATTTTGTTTTTCTTTAATTTTTATTTGATTTTTTTACACGTACCGTGCGTACGGCACGCACGGCGTGCAAATTCGTGAAATAACGAATTTGTGATTTCACGAATTCCTCATTGTGCACCATTTTTTTTCTTTTTTTCTTTTTTTTTTGTTTTGTTTTGTGCTTACCATATTAATGCATATGGTTCAATCTTTTTGTTTCTTACTATATTCTACATGCAATAATCTATTAATATATTTATTCTATACATACTAATCTATTAATATACATATATATTGATTAATAAAGATACATTTATTCTACATATATACTAATCTATTAATATACATGTATTATAAAATGTATAATATATATATAACATATAATATTGTATATATGTCCACATTAACACATGCACACACATACTAAACACACACACACACATATTTAACGCATACTTATATGTATTTCTATTTCTTTATACACCAAAATTTCTCAATTGATTTCATTTTATCTACTTTATTTTGTACCTTAGAATATACATCATTTATATAAAAAAATGTCATAAAATTTCCAAAATCAAATTATTTTATTTTATTTAATGAATTTCGTACAAATCTTTTGGTATTACAATATACACTTGAGTCAAATTTAAATTTATATTATACTTGTACCTTGAGCAAGACCATATTTCAATCTAAAGAAAAAGACCACCGATCCTGACTATAATTTGACTTGAGTAGAGGATAGATAGAGGAAAGAATTGAGAGGGTCTGTGTACTTAAGTATTAGGAGAGGATTTCTATGAGTGGGGTGGCAATTGCAAATCACTTATAAGGTCTAGGATGACTGAGATACTAACAGATGAGAGGGTAAAGTTGAAGAAGAATAGAGGATAAATTGAAAATCTAGACAACCTGAATGACCCTAGAGACGTGCTAATGAGTCATAAACTATAGGAATGGAAAATTGAGGTTACAATGATGAGTAAAAATAAATTTAATTTTATATGGTATGGTGCGTCAGTTTAGATTAGAGTCATTGTTCGAGGATGAACAATAGTCTAAGTTTGGGGATTATTTGTTAGTTGCATAGTAGACTAATTATACTATAGGTATTTTATGAATAATTTGCATGAGTTTAATAGGAAATTAAATATATTTGTTTATATTTAGTTACATATACATTTAGAACATTATTGCATGACTAGTTTTATATTAGCATGATTTAATGTTATTTCTACCATTTTTTTTATGTGAATATAATATTTGGGACAGGTTCGGACTATCTATGCAAGTTTAGAATGAACTAGAATAGCAAAAAATAAAAATAAAAAACATGAGAGAAGTGAAGAATGGTTGAAAATATAGAGGATCAACTGATTACCACAGTCGGCAACCGAGGTAATCAGAGAAGAAGCCAAAGAAAAAGCAAGAAAAGATTGTCACATGGTTACCGTGGTAATCGTCTTAGTGACTGCGATAACCAGAAGGAAATTTTTGGAATGAATGGATGAATGAGGTCACCATAATTCGGAACACGTGTTTATGATGTGTGTTAAGATTACCACGGCCACTGACCATGGTAATTCAATTAGTTTATGATTTTATGATTTTTTTAGGGTTTTTAAGTTGTCTAATATATATAGGATGAGATATTAGGGTTTAAGTCTTCTGAAGTTTGAAAGTTGTTGACTTTGACTACCAAGAGAAGAAGAAGAGCGAAAACAAAGAAGAATTGAAGATTAAGATTCAAGGCTAGAGTATGACATTTTGTATTATCTATTTTTTGATGTTTGAACTCAATATTATGTCTAGCTAGTTTAATTTAAAGTCTATGATGTAAATTTTTATTGTAGAATCCTATGATTCAGTATTTCAATTAATTGATTTTGATGTTTTGTTTTATATTTTGAGTGTTTAATGCTTATTGTTTACTAGTCATGAACAATATGATCACAAACTATTAAACTAACTCGGGAGAGAGGCTTAATGGTTGGACTATCACAATATAGACCTAGATTAATTGATTGACCAGGAGGTTGTCAATTGTTTAAGAGGTTGCACATGGTTACAGTGTACAAAGCATTAGATTGTTAATTGTGCGCCTTGGGAGAGAGTATTAGGGAATAAAACTAATAGGTGTTACGGTGCCTCGAGAGAGGGTTTTTACGATAAGTACTAGAACTTACATGACTAGGAGTTTAATTAATTGGAATATGAATTGAAGGTGAGAACAAGAGTGTTTACTATCCTAGATGTAACTTCCAATTCTTAATTGGACCTCCCGTCATGTGCTATGGGTCTAGCGCGGAGATGTCTCACGTGCGGGTCGTTGCCCGTTGAGAATCAGAATGTTATTGAAAATTTTTTTGTCAAAATCGCTTTCTTCAAATTCAAGTTCATGATAAATAGTTCTCAAATAAATATTTGAAAACACATTTCACATAAAATAAAATATCAAAAGAATTTCCTACTGTGTTCACCAGATTTTTACCATAAGCTAAACAGAGACTCAAATCAGAAAATAAAAATCTCGCAGCAGAATAAATTTTTCAAAATTTGACTAAATTAAATATAAGTAAACTATAAAGCATAACAAAATAAATACATGCTTGTTTTATTTAGATCACAACAAAAAGAATTTCAAAATTCAAAGCACATTGACCTCTAGGTATGATCATTTCTACACTATTCAGACTGATTGGTGCTGATTACTGTACTCCACTTTTGTGAGTACCTAAAAATATAAAATAGGGTGAGCTTGAAAGCCCAGTGGATCATTCCTACACATTCACGCATTATACAGATTAAATCTCAAAATATTACAAATACTTCTAAACATTAAGCATTTCAAACATTCATTTGGTTTTGGTCGAAGCCTATGACCAAAAGAGTGTTGAAATGACTCTCGGTATTCCCCGTGATCTAGTCTAGTCATAAAAGGTATCGAGTGCCATCGAGTACCATCTATGACTATGACTATAACTTCTAGTATTATTTTTATTAAAATTAAAATCTTTCCCAAACACTTTTTTTTTAGATTTCAAATAAATTTTTAGACTTGGATTTATAAACCTTCAAGCATTATTTTCAATACCATACTTTTAGTTCTCAAAAATAATTTACTCATGTTGAATAAGTTTCATTCCAAATAAAATAAGGTTTCTATATCTAAAAGTTAAACTCACTCCAAAATATTAATTTATTACATGAAAATCTCCAAACCAATCCTTAAAATAAGATATTCATTTCATAAAAAATTATTCATATCAAAATAATATTTTTCTGTCACAAATTTCTTAGATTCCAAATCTCAAAGTTTCTCATTTCCTCCTCAATTTTAAATAATAAAATAAAATAAATCAATCTTAAAACCCTTTCTTAAATAATTCATTTCTATTTTAAAAAGGCAACTCTAATATTTATTATTTACATCAAGATTCTAAATAATTTAAATCTCCAATCATATTTTCTTTCATATCAAAATCATTCATTCATCTCTTAAACTCTAAATGAATAATTTCTTTTCATAAATCAAAGACCATAATTTTTCACATTTAAATCTCCGAATCTCCTGAACTCTGATATCAATATTCTAAACATCCATCCAAAGATCCACATAAATAAAAAAATAATAGTTCTAACATAAAAAGATTAAATAAGGCTTTAAATTTATATTTTCACTACTGAAAGTTCAAAATTTTCTAAATTTCATTCTTTGAATCTAAAATCAAAGAAAATAAATTTCAAACCATCTAAAATTTAAAAATCTTAAAATATATGCATTATACCTGTCAGATCCACATTCAAAACTCGGGCATTGCTTGTCATCTTTGTTGTGCGAATGATAACCAACAACGAAACCAAATCACAGTAGTATGACTAGCCATGGCCAGTTTTTTTCAGCCAAAATTAGAGCATCGAGTTTTTTTTTCTGCCCAAAATAGAGCATGTGATACTAATTAATTTTTTTTAATTAATCTTTGTTTTTGCCCTAACATTTGAAAAGCAAGTTATTATTATTATTATTATTATTATTATTATTATTATTATTATTATTATTATTATTGCTATTTTCGATCAAACAATATTCCGATCAACTAATATTTTTTTTATTTCTTGATTAATTGATTTTTCATTTTTGACACCGACATGCACACAAACATCATATTATTATTATTATTATTATTATTATTATTATTATTATTATTATTATTTTATATTTTTTTCGATTACCACAATTTCGCGAACCTGACACCTTTCATTTTCATTTTATTTAGGTTATACTTAGTTTAATCCATTGACATTTGATTTTAATTTATTTATTTCTTTTTCTCGAATCTCATATTTTTACTAAAACATTTTTAATTCTAAAATCTATTGTTTTTATTTTTTATTTTTTCCTTCGTAAACCTCGTATTTTTAATTAAACATTATTAGTTCTGAAATTTGTTTTTGATTTCTTGATTGACCATTTATTATTATTTATTATTATTATTATTATTTATTATTATTATTATTATTATTATTATTATTATTATTATTATTATTATTATTATTATTATTATTGTGACATATACGGGTTCATGAAATTTTGGAGTGTTATACTAGATACTTACTCAAAATAGTTTTCGGAATATAATTTTATTGCTTTCAATTCAAACTAGGATTTTAATAAACCAAACTCAATTAAGAGCCTTAATAAAGTGAATACTAATACTAGATTGGAATTTAATATAGTTAACTAGTATCCATTTCCTGAAGACAATACTCGTTCTATTTTTTTTTTTGTTGGTTTCTTGTTCTTTTCCTCTTCGTTCTTCTTCTTCTTCCCAAAAAACGCAATGCACAACTTCCCCTTTTTCTTTTTTTTGTTCCCTTTTCTGTTCTTCTTTTTGCCCAAACATGAAGAACAAGCCTCTCTTTTTTTTTTTTTTCCTTTGTTCTTCTTCTTCTTCTTCTTCTATTTTTTTGGCCAAGATTTGAGTGAAGGAAAAATAAAGGTCTATTTTATTTTATTTTATTTATTATATATAAATATATGCATTATTTATTTACTTATTTTGTAAAACTGTTTATCTTAAAGATTTTGATTTATTTATTTATTTATTTCTTCGCACATCCTATGGCTCGTTAACCACGCGATCCCCCCTTTTTATTATTATCATTATTATTTGTTAAACGATTTATTTATTTATTTATTCCTTTTATATTTTTAAGTCTCCGAAGGACATGTACACATTATAAAATTTCAGGATATTACAGGTGGGATCTTCAAGAGGAGACTTCATGCTCTCCAATGATGATTTTCTTTTTGATTTTCGTTAGGTGTGAAGAAAGTTAGAAGAAGGAGAAGGTGGTTTCTCAAACTAGGTGCCACCCACTGTTTTATCAAAATAATGGAAAGAGAGAGAAAAGGAGGAAATGAGGGGGTTGGGCACGTGGGCTGCTAGGCGCGTGGGCCGGCCCACACCAGTGTTTGGCTTGCACAGGCCTTGGCCCATGTGCATTGGCAGCCCACAGGAGCTGGAGGCCCTTGTGCCATTAACCTGCCCGGGCCTAGCCCGTACACTTAGGCTCAAGCCCTTTTCCTTTTTTTTTTGTCAATTCCTCCACAATCACTCTTTTACCCCTCACTTTCCATAAAATTTGCAAACATACCTAACTTTAAATATTAAATGCATTTTTCTCCAAAAATCACGAATTTTATCCACAAATAAGTATTTTTCTCTCCATAAATCAAATAAATTCTTAAAAATTCATGATTCTTTTCTAAAAAATTAAATAATTACTTAAAAATTCATATTTTCTCTCTAAAAATTATATTTCCTCAGTAACTAATGTATTCTTTTTAAAAAAATTATATTTCTCCAAAATATCTCTAAATTTCAAATTTTATCAAAAAGTACATTATTTTAAAATAAAATAAAAAGGTTGTTACAACTTTAGACTATAAACATATTTTTTTCACAAAGTTTTTCCTTTTCTTATTCATGAATAAAAATATATAAAAGGAATTTTTCATTCATCATACATGATTTTTTTCAAGTGGCTTAAAATATTAACAAAAAATTATAACAAGCTAACTGAACGTATTGCTAAATAAAGATAAATAATCAAAATCATCAAAATACTTTTCAATTTGAATTAGCAATCTCCTCAGAGTTTCTCAATTTAATTCATCCAAATTTTTAATCTCTTTATGCCTTACAACATCATATTTATTACTTAAAAATTATGACCACCATAGTATTAAGGATTAACTTTGTCTCAACTACTATCATATATTTTTTCCCATATATCATAATAATTATATCAACATCTACATCAAAATTTATTAACAAATCTCACATTCACTTCAAAAAAATGTGTAATACCACTTTAGTGAGAATGATGATTTTTTTAATCAAGATAATCATTATTCTGCTTATGCATCAAAAGTAGTTGAATAATTTATATTCAAAATGATCATTCATTTTTCGTAACATTCATAAGATAAATATTTAAAATAAAAAGAAATAATCACATATAACTTTAAACTCATATGTTCACATCATGATTTTTTTAATCAAAATTTACTACTTGTGTGAGTTAGCATAATAACTTTTAAGAAAGAATGGTAAAACATAGTCTTCTTAAATAATCGACCTTCTAAGATGGGATAACTCATTTTTGTTTCAATATTTAGCTTGACTCACGATAAGACTTACCTACAATCAACATAAACTTATTGTATTGTTTATATTATAAAAATCAAGAATAAAATATAACTAATTGATATTAATATCAAATAAATTATCTATTTGACACATTTTGACCTTTAATTTCTGATATAAAAAATTATATAAGACCCAACTATAGAACATATTTTCTTAGTTAATGACATTATATATAATTCGTAGTAAATAATATTATATATAAATAATCCATGCATATATACGAATGATATGCAGCATTCCTATAATATTACAAAAATTGATCACGCAAATTAAATTTATAATACAATATACTTTTAAGTTTTCACCTTCGAAGCTCTTGAAACTTTGAAGTAACTTATTTGATCTTCAAGATAGTTTATGAAAAGCACACTTCGTATTGATAACGTGTTATAACATAAATGAAAACTACTACTATAGAATTAAGAAAATAAGGAGACATAATAAAGACAAGAGGAATAGGGATGAACCTTTTATTCTCTTGATAATAGGTTTGTACACAACCTTATTATATCATTTGCGATGTGAACATCTCTTTGTGTAAGCTCTCAATCGAATTAGGGTGATAAATATCATTTATAACACAATAAATATAAAAGAGGCCGTAACATTATTATAATTTAGGAGTTATAAAATATTAGATGATGAATGGTGATCATACAAATATATTTATAATAAATAATAATAATAATATATATTTAGTTGATACATTTCAATAATACGAACGTCACTGCATTAAAATGTGTTTACTTTCGATCGGTTTTGGTTTTGAAAAGCCGTCACGTTTTTCATGAAGAATATTTTATTGGTACTTGTCGTACAAGTTAAAGATCAAACCCAGGTTCCTGTGAGTTGTGATGAAGTAAACGAGGTCCACATTCCACGATTATAATTAAGCACGTGTTCAGCATGCCATATAAAAGCTTTTAAGAAGAAGAAGGCCACAAGAAGTGGATCCATTGGAATAAAAGGAAGAATAACGCACGTGCTGTTCCACGAGCTACGCTCAAGTCTCATATAAGTTGCAAACGGAGCAATCAAGGCGGTGGTAGAATTCAATTGCGTCCTGAGGAACTCGGTCGATCACCAAGTTCTGACTTGCGAGTCAATTTTGTGATTCCGTAATTGAACCCTTTAAATAATGCGGCGAATCTAAATAAATTTTGCTTTTTATTTAATTATTTTACTCTCCGTTTTTATACTTCTCTATTTGAAGTATTTTTTTTTAAGAAAGAAGAAAAAAAGGTGAAACTAATTTGAAATGTCCACGAAAAGAAAATTTGAAAGTAATAATTAAAGTGGTTTAAATAAAAAGTAATGTTTATTTATCTATACTTCATGCTAGCTAAAATCATAATGAAAATATCCTTGCATATAATTTTTGTTATTAGTTGTTTTTTCAAGAACTTGTAGTAAGTTTGATTAATTTTGGCCTGAAATAATAAGACAATATCTAACTTCTTTGACTTATATTATATCTTTTCTACTTTTAAGTATGTGTAGATTAAATTAATAACCTCACATTAGATAAGAGTATATGCTTATAATATGGAATATAAGGTGCCAATGTTGAATATGTTTGTTGTACATGCTTTCATTTTATATGCTGAATATGCTTGTTGTACATGCTTTCATTTTATATGCTTTCGTTTTAAGTAAAACTAATAAATAAATAAATATAAGAAAATAACACTAAAAATAAAGATATAAAACTAAAATTATAGAAAATAAAAATATATGTTGCAGGTTCTCATAACATTTATAATAATTGTTTCTTAAAATATAGTAAAATATATTGAAAATAAAACTGAGAATTTAAAAATTATTCCTAAATTGAAAATAATAAAAAGAAATATATTGACTAATTAGTTTTTTTTTCATTATAATTATATGATAGGAAAATTAGTTTAAATTTAAAAATAATAATAATAATTTAATTGATAAAAATTAAAGAAAAAATTATATATATATATATGTGTGTGTGTGTGTGTGTGGAAAAGTATATTATAAAATAACACTAAAAAATAAAAATAAAAAAATAAAAAAATGAAGAAAGAACAAAAATAATAATTAATTTGATTTACATAATATTTATTTTCATTTGATAAGATATAGTAAACAAAACTTAAATAAGAAATTATTTATTAAATAAAAAATAATTTCACAAATTTAAATTAACTTATTAAATTTAACATTATAATATGATTCTAAAATCAGTTAAAAAAAATTAAACTTTTATTTTAAAAACTATTTAATAAATTAATTATTCATTGTAGTAAAATTCAGTATGATTATAAAAGTAGTAAAAATAGCTAAATTAGATTCTTAAGCGTCTTCTTTATCTAGCATGCACAATTTTTTGGAATAAAGTATGGATAAGCTCCATAATTGCTCCAGTAGATTAAAATAAGAAACTGATGTAGTTCCATGACATAATTGTACTTTAGTTATGTAGTTAATTTTTTGAGATGTAATTACGTTTAGACAAGTGTTTGGTTTTCTTCTCGTTACGGTAATGAGGCCTCCAAATTGTCCATGATGAATAATAGTTTAGAAACATCATTGGTCATATTATTGAGAATAAATTTCATTTTTCTTTGTGTGTATGTTGAAAACTAGGTCATCCTATCAGTCCGATTTTCTAGTCGTATGCTTGAAAGGCTAAGGATAGATGCTGCCACAATTTTGAAATAAATATAGAGATGAAACGTTTGTCATGATCAGAATCTAACGACATTCAGAATGGCCTAGGTTCTCACCTATTAGGCATTGAATATTTTAATTGGTTTTAGCAGAGTTAATCTAGCCAATATTCATAAGCATTCAACATGAAGAATAACATATTTTGGATGTACAAGTCTTGAGGTTGGTATTCTTTGAAAAAAAAAAAATTTAGAGCGTTGTAATGAATTCATTCAATTTGCCCCAAATCAAAAAACAAAGTAGGGAGAAGATTAGATACCCTTGTGATCATAGGATGTGTCAAAATAAATGACATTCCACGATGTTGATACTGTAATATTTCACTTACACAATGTGGTTTTGTACTTGAATACTTTCATATTTGTAACACCCTAGATTTTTTCTTGAGCAAACACGTCACATCAAAAATAATTTTTTTTTAAAATTATGAAATAAATGTAAAAATGTTTGAAAACATGTTTTAAATTTTTATTATATAGTAATTTATGAAAATAAAATGAATTGGAATGTCAAATAGTTGGGAAAAAACTCAAAAAATGTTGGAAAAAAATCACATTGCCGACCGCGATCATCCGAGGAAAATGACGGAAAAAAGGGGTCACATTGGTGACCGCAGTCATTGAAGCGCATACTACAGTCATTGCACGATATTTAAATATTTTTCATCCCTAATTTTGTCATTTCACTCACAAATTTCTTCAAATCATTCTAGAGTTTCAGAGAGACGATCCAAAGTTAATCCAAGTAGGAACTACAGGTCCGAGGTAGGAATCTTAACCTCTCAATCATTTAAGTTCAAGATATGTGTGGTCATTAGATAAATTATGCAGATTTAGTTACAGAAACTAGAATTTGAGAGTTCTTGACACATAAAATGATCCTGAACCAAGTAAGCTTGGATATTCCTTCTAAACTAAGAGTTTATCGATTTAGAACTAAATTATGAAAGTTTTAACTATTCACTTGCAATTTTAGACGGATCCAGAGGAATTTCACCTATTTGGAGGGTTTCTGGAGGCGTAATTTCTTGGATAGGTAATAAAACTCGATCCCTTCATCATTTGAAGAAGTGGTTAGTTTTAAATATGTTTAATTTTTAGTTTGGAACGTGTTGACTATGATTTCACACTTTAATGTGGAAAAAAATAAAATCTAGATTTTTAACCCTTTTGATAAAAGGTAGAATTTTATGATGAAAGTGGAATGAATTCTATTCGAAGTTCAGGGGCTTCGGAGACTCGGAGAAATTGTTTTATTTTGATTGTATGAAATTCTGAAATTTTGGAATGATCTTGAATTAGTTGAAATTGATATTTGGATTTTATAATTTTTTACAAAATAACTAAGCTTAAGAATATCTTTGAATGAGATGGAATATGAGTTAGGAACTTAGAAAAGTTTTATTGATTGTTGAATTTTAGATTTTAAAGTCTTCGAGTATCAAATATCTCAAGGGAAGCAAGGTAGCCCTTGTAGAATCAGGTGGGCGAGACTTCCTTGTTCATTAGTATTATTCGAATTTTAGATATTGAACAAGGTGTTTGCTAGTATAAGAATTAGGTGCATTTTAGGATTGTTTGATGTATTCTGAGTTGTTTGTTGTGATTGCTTGTCAAAGATTTCCATTATTTTATAACATGTTTATAGCAAAGATTGATGCATGAATTTTCAAACAAATATTTTAATTAATGTTATGATTTTTCATGGACAGCCCTTGTTTTGAAAATGATGTATGTTCTATTTCAATTCATTTAAAATTATTATATTATGGTTACTATGTGAAATGTAGTGTGATAAATAACTAAAGAAGATAAATTAAGATAAAGAATTTCACGTACCGGTGCGACTGACGAGCCTGAGGCGGATCGAGGTGGCATCTCCTATATGTCACCGCTTGAGATTGACGTGCCACAGGGCAGGTCTTAGGTATCCCCTACAGAAAGCTGCCTGTGACAGTTGATTGATCCTTGGATGATGAGTAGCCTAGGAACTCGATTCTTGGATTGTGGACCTGAAAGGTAACAATCCATATGGTGCTACCTCCAAATTCGCTCCAGGACCATGAGGGGAACATCGAGAGCGTTACACTTTCAGTCTTAGGGTTATAACAAAACAATTGAATGTTTGAAACACTTAATGTGTGAAAGTGTGTGCTTGTTTAGTATTGTGGTTTGTATAATGCTAATGATGTATAGGAGAGATCCACTGGGCTTTCGAGCTCACTCACATTTTTTTTTTCAGGCATTCACGGGCACGGAGCTTGGTGATTCACATCAGAGTGGTCGGTCTTTTGTTAGGACCTCTCCTAGAGGTCGTAGTTTTTCTTTTTACTTTATTATTTTGAAGTTGTGTTATAAATATTGAAAACTGGCTTCTGCCCTATTTTCCTTTTGTTTAAACTATTTTATCTGTAATATTTGTTAACTCACACTATATTTCAACATTATAAATGTCTGAATTTCCGTTGTAGAGACTCTAATTATTTTGACAATATCTTTCATTTGTTAAATTTTCAGTGACTTGATTTTTGCTATAATTGTCGAAATGATTTTATTCTAAATTTGAATTGATTTATTGAGAAAGATTCGAGTCTGATACCATAGAGTGGTATTAGAGCTTTTAGAATTTGACCGTGACTTGAAATTTAAAATTTGACGTCTCTGTCTTTGGCGGGTGGCGACACCCGGACGCATGGCCTCTTTTGTCAAGTGGGCGTGCTTCTTCACACTGACCCCTGTGGCCCAGACAAGCGTCGCGTGGCTTGGCTAGCGGCCGAGGTGTCATAGAGTGGTATTAGAGCCCAATGTTATGATACACTGGGCATGATATGGACTTTTATCATATTTGATTTTCACTAAAATAAATTTTTCACCAAGAAATTGATTTCCTTGAATTAATAAATAAAATGGATTGAGGTTATATTAGGTGGCTAGAAGTCTAGGAAAGACTTAAGTGGTGCCAGTGGGCCCAAGTCACTAGTTGTAGGTGACTCGAGTACTGATGGATGTTCTTGAGAATCTACTCTCGTTTTAGAGTAGATATCCCTAAGGGTGAGGCCCTCCGTTAAGGGGTGTGTGTCCTGAATGTTGATGACTGATCGGTAAAGGTCCGACTTGGGAACAAGGGTCAAATAGGAATGAGATAGAGTCAATGCTTGGCACAAGTTGTAGGTTCCATAAAAGAACAAATTAGCCAAGTACAAAAACCATAGGTCTAGGTAGAGACCGAGTGTTGCTGCGAAGGCACGGTGGATCTCAATTAAATAAAAGCTTTTAGGGCATAGGTAAAGACGAAGAACAAGTGAAACACACACTTGTTTGGTTAGGACCCGAAACTGGGAGGATCTTATATCTCTGGTCTTTATGTAGGATGGGGTGCATAAGGATTTAGGGATATGGAGGAATCCTAGACTTAGAGAATGACGAACCATGTTTCGAGACACTTGTGTCATTGTAATGGGTGTAATGAAAATTCTAAGTGGAAGTTTATGTGGAAGGGCGAGTGTGGGATGGGGCACATAGATCTCGAAGCATAGATGGAAGCTTGGGGTTTTCATTATGCTAATGTGCATTGTATGATTATTTGTTGATTGTTTGCTTGTTGTGTTTTCAATATTATTATGTTGAGTTTTAAAACCCAAATTCTTGTTTACAGAAAGAAACAAAATGTTGTTGACTTAGAAGCATAAATCCCTAGGTCACTGAAACAATTTGAGAACTTAGAAACTTACATCTAGAGTTACAGTAGCACAATAAACACTGAATAACTAAGTAGGTTAGGACAAATGACCATTATCACAAGTCAAGGTGTCTAAAGTAATTGAGATTCCAATAACTGCATGTAGTTGTTGAAACTATTGTTTCATTGTGATTACACTATTGGATACTGAAACAATCTTTTGACTTGTAGATAATGCCGCCATTAAGAGAACGTTCTATTTGTGCAGAAGGGGAAGACCATGGAGAGTTGGGGCTAGAGAAGAGGCCAATAATGAGCTAGTACAGAGATCTGAGGGCACAATTGTGGTGGATACTCCAGTAGGGGTGATGGGCATTGAGGAGATGATTGAGAGGATCACCCAGCAGGCAATAGAGCAGGTAGTCAGGATATTGTAGCCACTGACACCATCACCAACACTTTTCGAGCCATAGGTGTAGTCAGTAGTACAACCTTAGACCCAGTAGGAGGCTATGACCATAGACGTAGTGCCACATAGGAGATTAGTTAGCTATGATAAGGAGCAGTGGGACTTACTGATTGAGTTCCAGAAGCTGCGGTAAGTACATTTGAGGGATGACTGATCATTTTGCTGCGGACAGGAGGTTTAAGAAATGAATAAGCACCTGAATGCAATGGGCGCAACTAGGCCTAAAAGAATGGCACTTACCGTTCATCAGTTGGTTAGTCCAGTGTATCATTGGTGGGAGATGATAGTGAATGACCTCACTATTAACGAGTCTGCCTTGACATGAGAAGAGTTTAAGATTCTATTTTATTACACATTCTTTTCCACGGTAAAGACCAGGCAGCTGTAGTCTGATTTTATTAGATTGACACTCATGACTATGGCTGAGTATGAGCAAAAATTCACAGAATTGTCGAGGTTTGCTCTAGAGCTGGTAAGGGATGAACAGTCTAAGGCAGATCATTTCACAGAAGGCTTGAAGGTGGAGATTCGCAAGATTATAACACTTGAGATTGACGATGCTGAAAAAGATAGTGGTACGAGCTTAAATGGTAGAGTGTGACTTAGAGTATGAGCAGTCACTGAAGAGCAGGCACAAGAGAGCACCGCCTGAGTAGACTACAAGAGCTCCATAAAAGAGACAGAGTAAACCAGAGGCATCTAGAGCACCTATTACTCAGAGCAAGACACAGACGACTACCAAACAGTAGCGTCAGCAAGCTAAGCCTACTCATTTGAGTCCAGATCAGAGGGAGGAAGCCAAGAGGTTGGGATTGTGTTTCAAATGTAATTAGAAGGGTCATTTATCTAAAGATTGTCCGACTAGACTATCAGCTTCAGTTCCTCAATAGCCATAGACTAGTGGCCAGAGTAGTCATCTAGCGCAAAAGAAGAAGTAGCTAAGAACCCAGCCACAACAGACTAATCAAGTCCAGCTCTATTCGACGGATGCCCAGACAAATCCCACTCTTGCAGTGGAAGTTATATTTTTGTTGTTTGGTGGTACTATGCATATCTTGTTTTATTTTTGAGGATACAGTAGATAGGCTACGGTTGGTAACCAATTCATTGGTTAAGGCTTTGGAGGTGGCTACACTGATAGGTACTTTTGTGAGTTCGAGGAAGTCTTGTAGATGTGAACTCACCCTGGGAAATCGATTGATTTAAGCTAATCTTTGTGTGTTAAATTTTGGATGATACGATATGATATTGGGTATGGATTGGTTGACCCAATATCAGGTGCAGATTGATTCTCAAACATGAAAGGTGACAATCAGATTGCTATCTGGTGAAATCTTGAAAATAGATGGGAATTTACAAATATTATTGAGGAGTCTGATGTTAGCGATGTTGTATGCCATCAAACAGAAAGAGGACTTCAAGTAGTTATTAGAGGAGGATGCAGGGAAATACAGGGATATTTAGGATATTCTAATAGTCTAGGAATATGCAAACATGTTTTTAGATGAGTTACAAGGACTGCCACCGTACAGACAGGTGGAGTTCAAGATAGAGCTGTATCCGGGTACCAATGCATCACCATTCCACCATATAGGATGGCACCGGTTGAGTTAATTGAGCTGAAGACTCAGTTGGACAAGCTTTTGGTGAAGAAGAAAGACATATCCATGAGGCTATGTGCTTATCAGACCTTGTGAGTCACCATGGGGAGCTTCGGTCCTATTTGTAAAGAAGAAAGACAGATCCATGAGGTTGTGTGTAGATTACAGGAAGTTGAATTAGGTCACAATCAAGAATAAGTACCAACTGCCCAGAATTGGTGACCTCTTTGACCAATTAAGAGGAGCTTCACAATTCTCCAAGATAGATCTAAGTTCAGGGTACCATCAGTTGAGGATTCGGGAGACAAACATCCCGAAGATATTCTTCAGGACTCGATACAGACATTTTGAGTTCACTGTGATGTCATTCGGGTTGACTAATGCTCCAACAACGTTTATAGATTTGATGAATAGAGTCTTCAGTTAATATTTAGATCAGTTTGTTGTAGTTTTTGTTGATGACATTCTGATATACTCCTGATCAAAGGCTGAGCACGAGCAACACTTACACATTGTACTGGAGACACTTAGGAGGAATAAGTTGTTTGCCAAATTCAGCAAATGCAAATTTTGGATGAAGAAGATCAAGTTTCTTGGCCATATCATCTCAACTGAAGGTATATCTGTGGACCCAGAGAAAGTAGAGGCAGTATACAATTGGAAGCAACCCACGACTGTTACAGAGATCAAAAGTTTCCTTGGGTTGGCAAGATACTACCATAGGTTTATCAAGGATTTCTCAAAACTAGCCCGTCCAATGACCAAGCTTACCAAAAAGGGAGAAAAGTTCATTTGGGACGACACGTGTGAGTAGTCGTTCCAAGAGTTGAAGAAAAGATTAACCACAGAACCAATATTAGTGAGACCTTTTATTGGAATAAGGTACACCCTTTATACAGACCCTTCACTAAGCAGTTTGGGTGCGATATTAATGTAGGAGGGATAGGTTGTGGCATATGCATCTAGGCAGTTGAAACATCACGAGCAGAACTACCTCACGCACGATCTAGAATTAGCAGCGATTGTGTTTGCTCTGAAGACATAGAGGCACTATCTTTATGGCGAGAATTTTGATCTATACTCAGACTATAAGAACTTCAAGTATATTTATACCCAAAAAGAGCTGAACCTTTGACAGAGGAGGGGTTAGAGTTCCTGAACGATTACAATTTTCAGCTGCATTACCATCTAGGCAAGGCCAACGTAGTAGCAGATGCACTCAATAGAAAGTCCAGTAAGAGGGTGTAGAGATTGGCCAGACGTACCAGCTGATCAGTGGTTATAACCTGGGTATAGCTACAGATACAGATCAGGCATACCTGTATATTATGATTGCCAGCCAAATTTACTACACCAGATCATAACGGAGCAGAAAATAGATAAGTAGATTACACGATGCATCCAGGAGGAGATAAGATGCATCAAAATCTCCGAAAAACCTATTGGTAAAGAAGTATGAAGAAAGATGTGGCTAGGTACGTCTCTAAGTGCCTAACCTGTCAATAGGTAAAGGCAGAATACCGAAAGCCTTCTAGATTATTACAACCACTTCCGATCCTAGAATGGAAGTGGGATAACATTGTCATGGACTTTATCAGCGGGTTACCCAGAAATTAGACAGGGGAAGATATTGTTTGGGTGATTGTGGATCGCCTCACTAAAATGGCACATTTCTTGCCCATTAGATCCACATACCAAGTTCGTAAACTAGTTGAACTCTATGTTAGAGACGCCTTCATGGGGTACCTAAGACAATAGTGTCTGACCGAGACTCTCGTTTCACCTCACAATTTTGGAAGAGTCTACAGAAAGAATTAGGCACTACA
The DNA here is from genome assembly GCA_030144865.1 of Tinospora cordifolia. NCBI lineage: Eukaryota > Viridiplantae > Streptophyta > Magnoliopsida > Ranunculales > Menispermaceae > Tinospora > Tinospora cordifolia. Next base: position 20,471 of record JAJIYU010003394.1, read on the forward strand.
CTCACCATGAGTACGACTTTTCACTCTTAGACGGACGACCAGTTAGAAAGAGTTATCCAGACGCTGGAAGACATGCTGAGGTCTTGCGTCTTGACTTCAAAGGGAACTGGAGTAAGTACCTACACTTGGTGGAGTTTGCCTATAACAATAGTTATCAGGCAAATATAGGGATGGCTCCATACGAATCCTTCTATGAGAGGCCCTGCAGATCACCAACCTGTTTGGATGAACTTGAGGATCACATTCTTACTAGGCTAGATCTCATGCAGGAGATGACAACTGCAAATTCAGAAGTTACACTGATAGGAGAAGAAGACCTCTAGAGTTCCACTTAGGCGATAAAGTATTTCTAAGGATCAGCCCTCAAAAAGGAATTAAACGATTTGGAATCAAAGGAAAACTTGCACCTAGATTCATTGGACCCTTCAAGATACTCAAGAAGATCGGTGAATGCGCCTACGAGTTAGACCTTCCAAATCGAATGTCTTCAATCCACAACGTATTTTATTTATCAATGCTGAGGAAATACGAATCAGATCCCTCTCACATGATCTGTTGGGAAGAAGTGGACATCCAAAATGATGCCGCATATGAAGAAGTCGTGGTCAGGATTCTTGATCGCAAGGTATAGATCCTGAAAACAAAAGATATTCCCTTAGTCAAGGTCCTCTGGAAACACCATAGAATGGAAGAGGCTACTTGGGAATTGGAAAGTGAAATACAAAATAAGTACCCAAAACTTTTCACTAGAAACGCTCGATCAAATGACACTCAATTAACATATTGATAGATTTCGAGGACGAACTCCTTTTTAAGGGGGGTAGAATGTAATGCCCCAAATTATTTTTGTATATATGAATGCAAATTAATTGGTATAGACACATGTATATATATTAATATGTGCCTATATATATGACATATTATCTCGAATTGATTAATGAAGAAATATGCAATTAATTGATTAATTAATTAATTGGTGTAGAAGTATATATGTATATGTATGAATTAATACTAGGCGTGTAGTAATGCATAATATTCTTCATCATTATAATAGTCTTCACTATTAAAATATTTAGTATAAGAAAATAATATTTTGGATAATATATTTAGTATAAAAGTTTTGAAACTTAAATATATATATATATATATATATATATATATATATATATATATATATATATATACATGTGTGTGTGTGTGTGTGTGAAAATATCTATGTAAACTTATTTAAATTGTTAGGTACAAAAACATATGATTATATGTATTTAGAAAAACAAATGCACAGATATAAATAAATATATATATATAAATTTTTGGGTGCGTGAAATCGCTTGAGGGCCTGCGCGCGCCTATGTGCGCTATTATATAAAAAAATTAAAGAAAAAAATAAAAGAAAACGAAAAAAATACCAAAAAATCACAAAAAACCTAATCTCTAAACCCTTAGCCGCTCCAACCAAGTAAAAAAGGAAATTTTCTACAATAGGAAAGTAAAATATATGAAATTAACCCTCTGACTCTATATGAACCCCCCCTCTCCCTCTCATTTCATTCATCCCAACAAGAACAAGAATAATACTCTTTCTTGTTTTCTCTCTGCCTTCTTCTTAGCATCTTTGGCTCCTTTTCTCTTAAAGTTGTTCCAAACAACCTACAAAGTAGTAGCAACAAAGTGCTACGCAAGTCTTGGTGAAAAGATCTGAAAGGAATTTAGGAAGTGATATCGAGGTAAAATAACACTCATCTTCTAATTTATAATTTTGATTCAAATAATGTTTGCTTGTGTGGTTAGTTTATTTTTTTTAAATGTCTTTTAATTAGCTTATTTAAATTATTATATTGTTCATGACTGACAGAGTATGCTCTATAGTTGCATCTTGTACGATCTTCTACATTAGAAATCTAAAGTCATTTTTCTATGTTGATCTGTTATACCGTTGGAATATTTAAATTGTTCTTTTGTATTTATTTGTTATGCTCTTACAATTAATAAAAGATTAAATAGATATTTTAACCACGTACCAGCACGGGGTTAAATTTGCACCGTGAGCATTCCAATCAGGGGTTGTGAGAAAATAAAAGGTTCGGATTTGATCTTACCTCACTCCAATGGGTCTGAGCTCAGTATAGTAGCTCTTTCCCTAGGGATGAAATGTTGGGGGGCATCCTTTCGGTCTTTGATGACAATAAAATCAATAAATTTGTGGAATCATCTAATTCCTTGTAAGTGTTTGCTATGTATGTTTTATTTTGTCGAAGTAATGAATTAAATATTTGAGATGATTTAATGGACTTTACAGCTCACCCCTTATTTTAATATTTTAGAAAATTAATTATTTAGGCGGCATGAAGGTCATATAATATGTAGGAATCTTTATTCATTGTAGGGCACATGGGCCCAAATTCAATTATTTTTCATTTCATTGTAACCCTTAAATTTTTTATTTAATAATAAAGTATTTATTTTATTTTATGGCATCATAAATTCTTTTTGTACATAGATTAATGTACATAGGTTATCTCATGAATATGGAAAAGAAATGGAATAAGTATAATGTAAAACGGGCCCGCCTCCCAGACAGCCCAAAGTAAGATACCGTCGGATGACGTGGGCCCAGGGCACAGGAGGCGGGGTGTTACTCCTATATATCTTGATGCTTGCTTACATACTTGTAGTATAATTGAGCCTTATAGACTAGAGTCAGCTTAATACTACTAAGTTGCAGCTATGACATCTCCTTACAAAGGGATGTGATTGTATCTTGCAAAAATGTTTGAAAAATATAAGTAACAATGTTGATATAACAATGATTTGAAGAAGAAAAAAAAAGTAATTTACACTTACATGGATCTACTGTGACCTCTCATTGATTAATGTGTGGTCATTATCTCTCTTGGTGTAAGTATGTATAAGCACGTCATTAATGGTGGGAGGTGAACCCAAATCCCTCTCCTATAAATTTATACGTCAAAGTTTAATTTTTTTTTATACACATAATTATATTTAATAAAAGATATAGAGAAACTAAATTGATAAATTTGAATATTAGAAATGCCATCCATCTTGTGTGTTGTTGGGTAAAGATAGACCCATCTATATGCCTCGACAAACTTGAGCCTTCTTTCTTTGTCCACTTATTCTTATTGCATTGTTGTGATCTACATGCAAAAGTAGGGGAGGCCCAATGTTCATTCCATTTGCTCCAAGCATCATATGGCATCTATTGAGGTTGTCTTGACACCTTTTGATGTCATAAACAAAGCCCTTGTACATGTCTCTTGCCTTCTTCTCAAAGGCATACCTAATGAGGTCATCAATAGCCTCAGTGCACTGGTAAGACTTTTGCAAAAATAAAAGTCAAATAAACAATAATGTTAGAACTAATACACACGAATGCATTGATTACTAGAATCTAAATGTTCATAGGTTGTGTTTATCTGAAATATCCACCAATAAAACCCAACAAATACTCCTCTGTGTCTACCCTCTCTTGTAATAAAATATCTCTCAAAGCTTATAAAAACCCTATCAGAGGGGTCCAATGTAACACCCCAACCCCCTAAAAATAGGTTTAAGCTCAACCACAAGGCGGGTTGGGTCCTCTGTTACATTTACAAGTACACAATTTATATCTCAATTCCTTTATTTAAACACTTATTGAAAACGTTCATGGATACATCACAATGCATTAAATTTTAATTCAATAAGGCTATATATTTAGATAAAGGAATACTTCAAACTCTGTATTTATTCAAATAAAACAAAAAAGTTACATTCTTAAATCAAAACTTGAGTACATAACTCTCAAAACTTAAATAAATTTCAGCGGAAGTTTTAAATTCAAAATTTGGGCAACATGTCCTTAAAATAGAACTTTCAAAATTTAGAAATAATCTAATATCCATGGCCTTCATGATTCAAGTCAATTTCCTGAAAAATAAAAGGAAGGGGTGAGCACGTAACCCAGTGGATCATTCATTAAACAACTAAGTTATTATTTCAAATCACTAGCACATCCAAATTCAAACACTTTCATGCATTAAGTGATACAAACAACTTTTTGGTTGTAGTTGACGTTAAGACTGAAAGGGGTTCTACTCCCTTGATGTTTTTAGTTTAGATATACATCTTTAAGGTGGAAAGACATTTCTTTGTCACTTTTCATTAGATGCCACATACCAAGTATCCCTTAGTTGCGCCCTGCAACCACACACTCCAAGCATGTGTTAAGAACACCCATAGCACCCATACGGGTCACTATGACAGTACGTGGTTCTTATCTTTAATTTCTTATATTTAAGAACTACATAATCATAAAAGAAATTCAAGATTTAAATATCAGAATTTTAAACAACCAAGAAAGCATGTAAACATCACATAACATGCTTAATACAGTGAATTAAATCCTAAACATGAATTCTAAGCATGACATGCTCTCATGAGTGATTAAAACATAAAAACATGTTGAACTAAAATTAAAATATGATTAAACATGCTGAAACTAAAACAAGACATGCTGAAAATTAGAATTTAAACAAGCATAGACATGCTAGAAATTTAAAATAGCAAAGTAGAGGTTTAAGAAATTTCCTCCACCTTAATCTTAGTTTCTGTTGAATCCGGCAGAGGTTCGCCTTATCAACCACTTTTAGAACTTTAAACCACCAACAAGACTACTTCAAAAACTCTCTAAAATACTGAAATAAGAACTTCTCACACAAGAGAGAAAAGAGGGTGAGAAGAGGTGCCAAGAAGAGGGTAAGAACAAACAAAGAGGGAAGTGTCAACTCTTTACTTTGGGATGAGATGAAAGTGAGCAAGGGGGGTTTATATAGATGTTCATGAGAGCATATGGGACGTCTTAGGGTAGCCTTGGGTGGCTTGGGAAGCTCACAAAAATTTAGAAAAGTTTCTATACATAAAGGGGATGGTTTGCATAAAGAGGGCAAGTGTGGTCATGGTTGACAAATAAGACCACTATGACTTTCTAATTTAAAAGATATGAGTATAATCTTGTTTTCTAACAATGTGTGAACACAAAAGAGGTTTAAATCATATTCTAATTCAAATGGGACATCCCCTATGTGCTCATGAAAACTTTCCTTTTTGGTTTCCTTGCTTGCTTATCACGCAAACACACAAGGAATACTTTCTCATTTTCTTACTTCTTGGACATCAAGTATGGGTATACAATATCAAATTTGAGGGGACACCATATATTAGTCAAAGATGCTCATCTTGGTTCCAAGAAACTATCTAAATATGGTTACTCACATGTGTGCACACACACATGTACGTTGTTGGGCCAATTTTGGCTTAAGTGGGTGTGGGTGTACACAATCAAGTGGGGGTAGCCATGACTTCATGGGTTCACAAAAATAAAAAAAAAACTAATATCTCCTTATTTACAGGGAATTATGATTTATATCCTATAGTTTTGGAATCACATGAACCTAATGCACAATTTAAGGTATAGTTTGGCCCTAGGTGATTTTCTGTGACGACCCATGTTTTGGTGTGCAAATTTTCAAATATGATATATGCATTTTTCTAGAATTTTTAATGGAAATACAACGATTTACATCAATTTTTTTCAAATTTATATTATTTATTGGAGAAGTGAAAAATGAGAAAATATGTGAAATTAAGAGGAAAATGAAATTTCTTGAAAGAAATAATTTCTGGGATTAATTGTGTAATTTTTAAAATTTTTATGAAATTTTTGGTGCAAACAAAGGAATTTTTGGGAAGAAAATGTAATTTTTGGAGAATTATTTAATTTTTGAGAAAATAATTACACAAGTAATGAAAAATAAGTGCATAATTGAAATTTTGATGAAAAATGACGATTAGATCATTTTTAATGATTTTAGAAAAAAAATGATGAATTTGGGGTATAAAATACATGTATATACGTATATATGTATGAAAATACGGAATAAAAGAAAAAAAAACAAAAAAAAAGAGAAGGGAAATGGCGCACGGGCCAAATTCGGCCCGTGCGCCCTGCATGTGGGTCGGGCCTCGGCCCGACCCGATCGCGCCAAGAGGCGTGGGCCAACGGCCCACACGGGCCGAGCCCAGGCGCGTTTAGCGCCTGGGCCGGCCCAGTGTGCCTGGCGGCCCAGGCGCCCCACCTCCTTCTTCATCCCACGAATTTGTGGTATTTTAGCTATTTTTCCTGCGTTTTTTGAGATATTTTCTAACCAAAAAACCATGGGAATCCATGGTTTAATGACCCATGGTTTTGAGCAACCAATACCAGGTGCCACTGGGCATCCAACATGAAGGTTTGGAAGCCACGTGGGTGGCCACGTGTCCTGTTTTCATGCCATGCAAGAGGCACCCCATGCAACAAAAACCCAGAATTTTGGCTAAGTCCAAAATTTCAGTTTTTGCTCTCATCTTCCAAACCCTTGATCTCTCTCGTTTCTCATCCAAATTAAGTGTTCTATAGCTTGTTTCGAAGCTAATAACACCCTC
>JAJIYU010003395.1:0-26937 GCA_030144865.1 Tinospora cordifolia
AAATTAATTTATTTAATTATTTGATAAAATTCTGGGGTATTACAGACCAATACCAAGCCTAGATAGATTGTCCTAAAAGACAAGTGGCCATAACCCTACCTTTTGGGGAAACCTATAGAATCAATGGGGATATGCAAAAACTACCGAGGAGTCCAACCATAGCCATGTTGAGCTGCTTGAGGTAGAAGAATGAGTTTGAGAAACTCTCTAAAGAAGAACCTATGGAACTGAAGAGGATACATGACCTAGCAGTGGTTAGTGAGTACAAGGATGTGTTTCCCGATGACTTACCCGGACTACCACCTACTAGAGAGATAGAGTTCAAGATTTAACTTCACCCTGGAACCAACCCTATAGTCATACCTCCTTATAGAATGGCACCAGTAGAACTGATTACGTTGAAGTCACAACTTGACAAGATCCAAGAGAAAGGGTTCATTAGGCTGAGTGAATCACCTTGGGGAGCTTTGGTGTTGTTCGTAAAGAAGAAGGATGGTTCTATGAGACTTTGTGTCAATTATCGGAAGTTGAACCAAGCTACAGTGAAGAATAAATATCCATTACCAAGGATTGATGACCCATTTGATCAATTGAGACGAGCCACTCCTTTCTCAAAGATTGATCTTAGGTTGGGATATCACTAGTTGAGAATCAAAGAGTTTGATGTACACAAAACGACCTTCAAAACAAGATATGGACACTTCGAGTTTACCGTGATGCCCTTTGGTTTGATGAACCGGGTGTTTAAATAGTATCTTGACCAGTTTGTGGTGGTATTCGTACATGACATCCTAATCTACTCCAAGTCAGAGGCTGAACACTTAGAACACTTATAGATAGTGTAGGAGACACTCGGAAAGCATCAATTATATGTCAAGTTTAGGAAATGTGAGTTCTGGATGAAGACGGTCAAGTTCCTTGGCCACGTAGTGTCAGCAAAAGGCATCTCTATAAATTTGGAGAAAGTGGAAACGGTTATGGATTGGAAGCAACCTAAGATAGTTACAGAGATCAGGAGCTTCTTAGGCCTGGTTGGGTACTGCAGAAGGTTCATCCAAGATTTTTTTCAAACTGGCACAACCTATAACCCAGCTGACCAGGAAGGGAGTTAAGTTTGATTGGAATGAGACGTGTGAACAATAATTCCAAGAACTAAAGAAAAGATTGACTACGACTTCTGCCTTAGTCACTCCAAACTTTGGTGTTACCTATACCCTCTATACTGATGACTCATTGAGTGGACTTTGAGCAGTGTTGATGCAGGAGAAATGAGTAGTCGCTTATGCCTCGTGACAGCTAAAGGTCCATGAGAAGAATTACCCTACTCACGACCTAGAATTAATGACCATCATATTTGCCTTAAAGATTTGGAGATACTACCTTTATGGTGAAAATTTTGATCTGTTTTCAAGTCATAAGAGCTTGAAGTACATCTACACCTGGAAAGAGTTGAACCTTAAGCAACGTAGGTGGATGGAATTCCTTAAAGACTATGATTTTCAATTACACTACCATCTGGGGAAGGCCAATGTGATGGCTAATGCCTTGAGTATAAAGTTCAACCACCAGGAGGAAGAAAAGGGTCAGATGTACCAATTAATCGAAGACTTTAGGCTGGGAATAACCTTGAATGACAAGCAAGCCTACCTTTACAACATGTCTTGCCAACCAGATCTACTACATTAGATTACGAGGGAATAAAGGCAAGACAAGTGGCTTGTAGGTCTGATAGAGGGAGTTGAACATGGTAAGCATCCTGACTTTAGGTTGGATGCTGAAAATATCCTGAGGCTTGGGGAGAGGATCTGTGTACCTGAGAATGGACAGAGTAAGCTGACAATACTGGATGAAGCCCATCAGACCAACTATACAATAAATCCAGGTGGAAATAAGATGTACCAGAACCTCAGAAAGACTTACTGGTGGAGAAGAATGAAGAGGGACATGGCTAAGCATGTTGCCAAGTGCTTAACCTGCCAAAAATAAAAAGCGAAACATTGGAAACCCTCTGGAATGTTACAACCACTCCCTGTCCCTTAATGTAAGTGGGATAACATTGCTATAGATTTTGTCAGTGGTTTGCCTAGGAACCAGAAAGGAGAAGATACTGTTTGGGTTGTTGTGGATCATCTCACCAAAGTGGCTCATTTCATACCAATTAAATCAATAGATCAAGTCAGTAAGCTTGGAGAACTTTATGTGAAGGAAATAGTAAGGCTGCATGGTGTACCCAAGACTATTGTGTCTGATGGAGACTTTCGCTTCACTTCACTGTTCTGGCAGAGTTTACAGAAGGAGATGGGTACTAAGCTCACCATGAGTACAACATTTCACCCTCAGACGGATGGTCAGTCTGAAAGAGTTATCTAGATTTTAGAGGATATATTGAGGTCTTGTGTTTTAGACGTATTCCATGTATTCATATTGAGAAAGTATGAACCTGACCCTTCTCACATCATCCACTGGGAAGAAGTGAATATTGAAGATGATGCTACTTATGAGGAAATAGTGGTTAGAATCCTCGACCATAAAGTATAGAGTCTGTGAACGAAGGATATCCCATTAGTGAAGGTACTGTGGAAACATCACGGGGTGGAAGAACCTACCTAGGAACTCGAAAGCGAGATGAAGACAAAGTATTTACACCTGTTCAGTAGAAATCCTTAATCAGGTCCAACTTTCGAAGAAGAAATTTTTTTAAGGAGGGTAGGTTGTAATACCCTAAATTCTTTGTATTCAATTAAATGAAATTTATCATTTACTCAGTGAAATTTGGGTGCAAAATGAAATCGGGTTTATTTCAGGGCTAAACAGGTTCCAAAACTCTCATGTAGTGCCCCTTAGGGACCCAAAACAACTTGAAATGAATTAAGATGACATGAACCAACTAAGAGGATGATATATCCAAAAATTAGAACAATTGGTTGAAGTTAATGTTTTTATTTGCCAAACACCCTTCAAGGGGTCCAAATTAGAAAGAATTGTCATTTAGGGTACTTCGGGGGATTGAAATGACCTAAAACGAAAAGAAATGACATGAACTAACAAAATGAATGACATATCCGAAAATCAGAACAATTGGCGAAGATTTGAATTTTCATTTGCCTAGTGACCTCAGTAGGTCTTAAATAAGGAAAGTTTTTGAGGGAAAATCACCTTGGGCCAAACCATACCTTAAAATGTGCATTAGGATCATGTGATTCTAAAATTATAGCATATAAATCATATTTCCATGTAAATAAGGAGATATTAATTTTTTTTATTTGATTTTTGTAAACCCATGAAGTCATGTCACCCCGAACATGTGCAAGTCACATGGGTGGAACACTATGATCATGTGCACCCCACCCTACCCTAAGCTCCATGGGATGTGCCCATTATTTGAAACCATGAAGAATGATCTCATGTGCCATGTAAATGATCAAGTATGTCCACACCTATAGAAACCATGAAGAACCATTCCATGTGCCAAGATAAATGATCATGTATACTACGGTTACATATAAAATGTCTCATAAGTGTGTGTGTGGGCACACATGTGACAAACCCAAGATAGAAGTTTAATGAGAGTGGCTAATTTATTGAGATATCGAAAGATTCCTTCACCTAGAAAAAAATTAAAAAATCGAAACTTGCCTCATGCTCACATGTGGAGCCAAAAAAGAAGAAAATCCAAGGGAAATAAGAAACATTCCAAAGCTTTGTTTTTGTGTGCCCATATTAGAAACTTATTTGATTTTATGAATCACAATATATTAGAATGTTTCCCTACTAATAGAGAACGTCCAAGAAAGATTAGAATGTATTCTAAACCTTTAATTGTGTTCACACATATAAAAGAAACAAATAAGGTTCAAAGATTTTGCTCATACTTGGATTAGAAATCTTAGTGCTCCCACTTGCCAACCAGGAGCACACTTGCCTTTCTCACCCAAACCATCCCCTTATGAGTTTGAAAATATGACCAAATGTGGTGAGCTTCCCTAGCTGCCCTAGATGCCCCCCATGTGCTCATGAACACCTATAAATACCCCTTCTTGCTCACATTCATCTCATCCCAAAGCAAAGAGTTGACACTTCCCTCTTTGCTTGTTCATGCCCTCTTATTGGCACCCCTTCTCACTCTCTTTTCTTTCTTGTGTGAGAAGTTCTTATTTTTAGTGTTTTAGAGAATTGTTGAAGTAGTTTTATTGGTGACTAGAAGTTCTAAAAGTGGTGGATAAGGTGAAACCTCTGCTGGATTCTACAAAGAAACTTGAATTAAGGTGGAGGGGATTTCTTAAACCTCTACTTTGCTATTTTAAATTTCTAGTATGTTCATGCTTGTTTAAATTCTAATTTTCAGCATGTCTTATTTTATTTTTAGCATGTTTAATCATATTTTAATTTTAGTTAACATGTTTTTATGTTTTAATCACTCATGAGGGCATATCATTCTTAGAATGCATGTTTAGGACTTAATTCAATGTTGCAAGAATGCTATGTAATGTTTACATGCTTTCTTGATTGTTTAAAATTTTGATATTTACATTTTGAGTTTTTTTTATGATTATGTGATTCTTAAATATAAGAAATTGAAAATAAGAACCACGTACTGTCATAGTGATCCGTATGGGTGCTATGGGTGTTCTTAACACATGCTTGGAGTGTGTGGTTGCGGGGCGCAACTAAGGGATACTTGGTATGTGACATCCAATGGAAAGTGACAAAGAAATGTCTTTCCACCCTAAAGAGGGATATCTAAATTAAGAACATCAAGGGAGTAGAACCCCTTTCAGTCTTAACGTCAACAATAACCAAAAAGTTGCTTGAATCACTTAATGCATGAAAGTGTTTGAATTTGGATATGCTATTGATTTGAAATAGCAACTTAGTTGTTTAATGAATGATCCACCGGGCTATGTGCTCACTCCTTCCTTCTATTTTTCAGGAAATTGACTTGAATCATGAAAGCCATGGATATTAGATTATTTTGAAGTTTTGAAAGTTCTATTTTAAGGGCATGTTGCCCAAATTTTGAATTTGAGACTTTCGCTGAATTTTATTTAAGTTTTGAAAGTTATATACTCAAGTTTTGATTTAAGAATGTAACTTTCTTTATTTAATTTGAATAAATAAAGAGTTTAAAGTATTCCTTTATCTAATTGTATAGCCTTATTGAATTGAAATTTAATACATTGTGATGTATCCATGAATGTTTTTAACAAGTGTTTAAATAAAAGAATTGAGATGCAAGTTGTGTACTTGTAAATATAACATAGAACCTAACCCGCCTTGTGGCTGAGCTTAAACCTGTTTCTAGGGGGTTGTGGTGTTACATCCTATTTTGAAATTAAAAATGTTTTGGAAAGTTGTTTTTCGAAAAGAAAATATATGTCTTCAAAGGTTTTGTTTGGATACGAAGATTACGAGTTGAGTTGATAGTGGATAAGCCTTGTCTCGAGTAAAACTAAATATTGAAAGGGAGATAGGTTATTGCGTCTGAGAAAGCTTAGTTATTTAAGCAAACTTTGGTCTCATCGCTCGATCTGGAGGTTGTCCCACCAGCTCATACAAGTAGTCAAAGTTAAAGAACACACTTATATTTCCAATAAGAAAACTAGGAGGTGGTATATAAGTGCAAGGAACTCACTAGAGTATGAAAGGTAATACTAGGAGTGGTACCAAAACTATATAAATGTTGAACCTTTCAATTAGGAATTGAGACCCTAGGTCTAAGAAAAAGACCTTAGGTAGGGGCGTGGGTGTTGCCAAGAAAGGCACAATGGATCATGAATGACATAAGTTAGAGACTGAAAACATGTGAAAATAGAATCCTTAATTGGTCAGGACACGAATTCAGGAGGATCTTGTATTTTTGGTTTCTATGTGGTATGGGACGCATAGGAATTTAGAGGTATGGAAGAATCCTAGACTCAGAGAATGATGGGCCATGTTTGGTGAATGATCGATAATATTGAAAGAACTTGTTTTCCTATGTTTGTTCTATATGAGACGTTCAAGTATAGTGAGACTTGAGAAACCTTAGTTGTTGAGACATTTGCAAAATTAATTGGATGTAGTGAGATCTCTGAGTAGAAGTCTGTGTCGATGGCCAAGGGTGTAGGGGATGCTCAAACTCAGAGGCATAGATGGAAACTTTGAAATTTTGTTATGCTAGCATGAACTTGCATGATTGAATGATTGATAGAATGCATGTTATACTTGTTTAAAGTCATGAAAATATGTATATCACATGCATTTTGATTATGAGACCAAAATCTTGTATCCAACAATAATATATGGCCTTAAAACCCTGAAGTTGAACTTAGAAAAATAAACTAATAAGCTACTAAAAAAAATTAAAAACATAGAGACATGAATCTAGAGTTATGACAGTACGAACAAAATGAAAAGTGTGAGGAAACAAATACTAAAATACTTTTGACTTGTAGATAATGGTCGGTCCAAGAGATACGCTAATAGAGCTGCCATGTTTGACTAGATTGAATCGCAAGGACAGGAGGCACAGATTGGTATCGTTGAGACTCAAATTGAGAATATGATGATGGATATCACCTGGAGGGTCACAGAACAGATTATGAGGGCATTACATCATATGATACCACAAGCGAGGCCACGGTCACAGGTATAGGAATAGATTCCAATGCAGCAGCTAATACTAGTACTTGAGGTTCCAGCTCATCTGAGAGCACAAGAAGACGAGGAAGACAAAGAATAAAGACACATGTTTATGGAGTTGTAGAAACTCAACCCATCTCAATTTGGTGGCATGTATGATTGCATGACAGTAGGCCATTGGTACTAGGAGTTGCATGAACACCTAAATGTATTACCCATCCATTCAAAGGACCGACTAGGAGTTGGTGGAGGATACTAAAGGTGGATCCAAACACTAATGTCAAAGAAATTAACTAGGAAGAATTCAAGGAAGTATTCTATGAGAAGTTCTTCCCATAAGCGACACTAAAGAAGATGCAGTCAAATTTTGTTAGGTTGAATCATAGAGACATGATGGTAGCCAAATATGAGATCAAATTTACTGAATTGGCCAAATTTTCACCTCAACTGATCAAGGAGGAGAAAATGAAGGCTAACTGATTTGAGAGTGTCTCAAGATCAAGATCTAAAAAGTGATAATGCCATTAGGCCTAAAGACATACAAAGATGTCATGAAAAGGGCATTAATATTGGAGTAGGAACTCAATTTTGAACATAATTGAGGGAAAGGAAGAAGAGATCAAGTAATGACAAAGATTACCAAGAAAACCAAAAAAAAAAAGAATACCAGTCAAACCAGTGGAAATAAAGTGCCTCTAACTCAAAATCAAACCAAACAAGCCACAGAGGAACAATTGGAGTAGGTCAGATGTCAAGGATTGTGCTTCCATTGTAACCAGTTAGGACATATAACAAAGTTTTGTCTTACCAAAACCCAAACTCGACAACAGCAACAGTCATCGAACAATCAAAGAGGAGGACACAATGGATGTCCTCAATAACAACAACCCTGGCAGAATAACAACCAGGGTCAAAACCAAAACCAAGGTCATGGGCAGAACTAGGCTAGAGTATTCACTGTTATTGATGTTCAAGAGGATCAAGTCCCTGTAGTAGAAGGTAAATTTTAGTTGTTTAATGATGCTGTGAAATTGTTGTTTGATTCAAGAGCTACAAAACCCTTTATTTATGAAAAACTGGCAGATAGGTTGCAACTAGTAACAAAAATATTACTTGTAACCTTGAATGTATCCAAACTCATAGGAACTACCATCGCCTCAAAAATAATATGTAGTCGTAACCCTAGGTTTGGACATAAATTGATCTTAGTCGACCTCTATATACTTCCATTTTATGAATATGATGCAATCTTGGGGATGGACTGGTTAAACCAATATTAGGCACATATAGATTATCCTAAGAGGCAAGTGACTATAACACTACTTTCGAGGGAAACCTATAGAATCAACAGTGATATGTAGAGATTACCTAGAAGCTCGATGATAGCCATATTGAACTACTTTGAGGCAGAAAGATGAGTTCAACAAACTCTCTAATGAGGACCCTGTAGAGCAAAGAGGAATCCAAGACTTAGAAGTGGTTAAAAAACATGAAAATGTGTTCCCAGATGACTTGCCCAGACTATCACCTACTAGAGAAGTAGAGTTCAAGATTGAACTTCACCTTAAAACCAACCCCATAGCCATACCTCCCTATAAAACGACACCAGTAGAGTTAATCGAGTTAAAGACTCAGCTAGACAAGTTTCGAGAGAAAGGATTCATTTGGCCAAATAAATCACTGTGGGGAACTCCGATACTATTCGTGAAGAAGAAAGATAGGTCCATGAGACTATGTGTTAACTATCAAAAACTGAACCAAGCAACGGTAAAGAACAAGTACCGCTACCAAGGATATATGACCTATTCGATCAATTGAGAGGAGCCACTCATTTCTCAAATATTGATCTTAGGTCAGATATCACCAATTGAGAATCTGAGAGTCAGATATACACATGACAACCTTTAGTACACGATATGGACACTTTGAGTTCACTATGATGTCGTTTGGCTTGACCAATGCCCTAGCAGTGTTCATTGATTTAATGAACTGAATGTTTAGACAATGCCTCGACTAGTTTGTGGTGGTATTCGTAGATGTGATCTTGATCTACTCTAAGTCAAAAGCTGAACACTTAGAATACTTGAAGATTGTGTTGGAGACCCTTAGAAGAAACTACTTATATGCCAAGTTCAACAAATGTGAATTCTGAATGAAGACAATTAAGTTCCTTGGCCATGTAGTATCAACAAAAGGCATCTCTGTAGATCCTAAGAAGGTGGAAGCTGTCATGGACTAGAAGTAATCAAAGATAGTTATAGAGATTAAGAATTCCTTAAGCCTGGCTAGGTACTACCGAAGATTCATCCAAGAATTCACCAAGTTGGCTGAATCTATGACCAAGCTGACTAGGAAAGGAGTCAAGCTCAATTGGGATGAGAAATGTAAACAATCATTCCAAGAACTAAAAAGGAACTTGACTACGACCCCCATCTTATTAACTCCTACCATTGTATTGCATATCTTTTGTATACGAATGCTTCATAAAACAAATTGAGTGCAGTCTTGATGCAAGATAGAAATGTTGATGCATATGCTTCAAGACAACTGAAGATTCATGAACAAAACTACCCAACCCATGACTTGTAGCCAACCACTATTGTGTTTGCCCTAAAGATTTGGAGACACAACCTCTATGGCAAGAAGTTTGATCTATTTTTAGATCACAAGAGTTTAAAGTAAATCTATACCCAAAAAGAGTTGAACCTTAGAAAATGGAGATGGATGGAGTTTCTTAAAGACTATAATTTTCAACTACACTACCATCTAGGGAAAGCCAATGTGGTGGCTGATGCCGTGAGTAGAAAGTTCAATAAGTAAGATGAGGAGAAGGATCAGATGTACCAATTAATTAAAGAATTCAATCTGGGCATAAACTTAGATGAGAACTAGGCTTATCTTTACAACATGACTTGCCAACCGGATCTTGTACATCAAATCAGGGATGAACAAAAGTAAGACAAGTGGCTCACAAGTCTGATACAAGGAGTACAATAGGGTTAGCATACTGACTTTAGGCTAGATGTTGAGAATACCCTAAGGTTTGAAGATATAATGGACAGAGTAAGCAAACCATACTAGATGAAGCTCATCAAACCAAGTATACGATGCACCTAGGTGGTGACAAAATGTATCAAAACCTCCATAAGACATAATGATGGCGAAGAATGAAAAGAGATGTGGCTAAGTACATCTCCAAGTGTTTAACCTGTCAGCAAGTGAAGGCAAAACACTAAAAGCCCTCTAGAATGTTACAGCCACTCCTAGTCCCTAAATTGAAGTGGGATAACATTGCCATGGACTTTGTTCGCGAATTACATCGGAATTAGAAAGGAGAAGATACTGTATGGGTGATTGTGAGTCGTCTCACTAAGGCGGCTCATTTCTTACCTATTAGATCCACAAACCAAGTTAGTAAGTTGGGAGAACTCTATGCGAAGGAGATAATATGACTCCATGAGATAATATGATTCCATGGTGCACCTAAGACCATAGTGTTTGACAGAGACTCTAAATTTACATCATAGTTCTACCAGAGTCTATAGAAGGAGTTGGGCACCAGACTCACCATGAGCACCACTTTCCATCTTCAAAATAATGATCAATCTGAGAGCGTAATTCAAATACTAGAAGAGATGCTGAGGTCTTGTGTCCTTGATTTTAAGGGCAACTGGAGTAAGTACATACACTTGACGAAGTTTTCCTATAACAACAGCTATCATGCAAGTATAAAGACGGCTCCGTATGAAGCTCTTTATGGGAGGCCATTCTAATCACCAACTTGTTGGGCTGAACTTTAGGATCACATGCTTACTGAGCCAAACTTGGTAGAAGAGATGAATAACCAAGTCAAATAGATACAGAAGAGATTGGCCACAACACAGAGTAAACAAAAGAGTTATGTAAACAAGAGGAGGAGACTCCTAGAATTTCAACCATGTGATAGAGTGTACTTGAGTATCAACCCTCTGAAAAAGGATTAAGAAGTTCGGATATAAAGGAAAGTTATTGCCCAGATTCATTGAGTAAACAAAAGAGTTATGTAGACAAGAGGGGGAGACTCCTAGAATTTCAAACATGTGATAGAGTATTCTTGAGGATCAACCCTCAAAAAAGGATTAAGAAGTTTGGATATAAAGGGAAGTTATTGCCCAGATTTGTTGGTTCGTTTGAGATACTTAGAAAAATTGGAGAATGCACCTACAAGTTAGACCTCTCAAACCAAATGTTCTCAGTACAAACTGTGTTCCATGTGTCGATGTTGAGGAAGTATAAACCCAATCCCTCTCACATAATCCCTTGGGATGAGGTAAATGTCCAAACGATGCCACTTATGAAGAAGCGATAGTTAGGATTAATACTGAAAAGAACTACGAGTTCACAAACTCTGATGTGGTTTAGCATAAGAACTGTGGTATCCTAACCCAAGTATTATAGCTTCCTACCCACCTATATCCTTTTGCGTTTATCGTACTACTGTGACTTTAGATTCATTGTCTCTAAGTCTTTGATTTGTCTTAATTGTCTAAGGGTTTATGCTTCTAAGTCGGCAGCATTTCGTCTATTTCTGGGTACAAAAGTTTGGGTATATACTCAAATAATTATATAATATATATCACAAACAATCACCTAACAACAATCAAACAATGCATGCTAGCATAATGTAATTCTGAAGCTTCAATCTGTGCTTTCAGGTCCATGTGCCCCATCCAACACTCGCCCTTCCTCATAGACTTCCACCCAGAATTACATTATACCCAAACGATGTCGCAAGTGTCTCGATATCCATGACTACAGAAGTCCCACCATTATTAACTGGGCCCTTAGTTAAAAATTGCACAACAGTGCACCCACAGACGTGTTCTAAGGCTGATGCAAGCCCCACCATACTGTACTGCCCCATCCCAGTATAATATAGTGCATACAAGTTTAGCCAAAGAAATCAATCACTCACCAAATATGATCCATCATTCTTTAAGTCCAGGATTCCTCCATACCCTCAAATCCCTATGCACCCCATCCTACACAGGGACCAGAGATACAGGCTCCTCCCACACTCGGGTCCTGACCAAACAAGTGTGCATTCAAACACGTTACCAGTCTCTAACCTATGCCCTAAAAGCTTTTAATTTATTTATGATCTACCGTACTCACGAGATAACATTCGGTCTCTACCTAGACCTAGGGTCTCATTACTTCACTTGGCTAGTATATCCTTTAGTAGATTGCCAGGTTTGACTTTATAAACTTCTATGTGACACCATCGTCTCGAGTTACACCTACGATTATGAACTCAAGCAGGTTGGAATCACCCTAGTCTTTTCCAAGACTTCTAGCCGCCTAATATAAATCTCTATCCAGTTTTTTACAATTATTTCTTGTGATACCATCAATCCCAAGTCTTAGAACTTTCTTGAGTAGCGATCAACCCCCTAGAACCTTTCATTAGAACAAAAGTCAACCATCAAGGACATTCTCCAACAGAAGAACATCACACCTTACAAGACCTTTATCCCAAGAAGAGGTCAACTATCAAGGACAACTACCAGTACTAGTATCACCCAACTCGAGTAAGATAACAGTACTAACTCTCCTCTAGACTTCTACCCATACTACTACTTTTCAAAATCATATTTAGGAAAATTCATTTTTCATTGAAATCAAATCCGATGAAATTCATTTTCAGTGAGAAAAATTGCCAATTCAATGAAAATCAGATCTGATGAACTCATGTCTAGCCCAGTGTATCATAATACTGGGCTCTAATACCATATTTGTAACACCCCGACTCTAAATTTGATCTCTCGTCATGTTTATGGGTCGTCCTCCATTGAGAATCAGAATGCTACTGAAAATTTCTTTCTGTCAAAAACTTTTTCTTAAATTCAATTTCGAGATAGTTAGTTCTCTGAGAAATATCTTAAAATACTTTTGGCACAAAACAAAAGATTAAAATAACTTTTCATCGTATTCACTAAAAAAACAAAAATTACAAATCATAAGTTACAAGATTATGCAGCGCAATCATTTTAAAATTTATATTAAAACGATAATTGTTAAACATATAATATCATTTAAAGATATAATCAACTAAAATTCAAAATCAAAGTAAATACCTGTAAAACAATGAAATTAAATTCAAATGAAAATTATAAATGCAATTCTGTCACAATTAAATAAACAAATTAGAACCTCTAAAACTTCTGATCTCAGACGACCTCCCCCATGAGGTGTCCAATCGAAAGTGCGAGTGTTCTGACGTAGAGTGTTGTGCATTACATCCAAGTGTTCCTGAAAAATGAAATGGGAGTGACCTCGAAAGCCCAGTGGATCATTCCTACACATCACACACATTAAATAGACCAAAATCCAAAACATTACAAACACTTCCAACATTTAGGCGTTTCAAGCATTCATTTAGTTTTGGTCGAAGTCTGAGATCGAAAGAGGGTTGAGATGCCTCTCGGTATTCCCCGTGATCCAATCTAATCCTAAAGGGTCTCAATAACCATCTAAAATCAGTCATATCTCAGTATCACAGTCTAAGAGAGAGTACTTACTACAGCTCATATCATCTCTCAAAGACTTCAAGCTATCACAAGCAGCTCAAGGATGGGAATACCTACGATCTACCTTGTAGCTCATCGATCTCAAGCAGTGGCATATAGGAGATACCACCTCGATCTGAAAATGCCCAAATCAAAATCCCAAACCAGATTTTTCTTCGTTTTCTTCTTCTTCTTCATTTGAACGATGCCCTAGAATACCAACACGTACAACCCCGTTCAGCTCATCATGTTCTTCTTGTTGTTTTAATACCCATGAACTAGAAAATCAAATAGGTTATCTTCGATCTTCACCTCCAATGCTTGAATCACATACCACGGCAAGCAACAGCAACAGGACGGCACGCGTACAGATCTCCTCTCCTTCGTTCAACGCAGCAGCTTCTTCTTCGTTTCAGCACACACAACCAGATCCATTCCTCTATTTTGATTAATCACGACCAACACCCTCTTCTTTATCTCAATCCAAACCAACCCAAATCATCCAAAAATTTTAGATTTCTTCTTCATCGTCTTCTTTTTTTCTCTTTCCTCTATTTTTTTTCTCACAAAGGCTCTGTGCGTTCCTTTCCTTTCTTCCAAACCAGAAATGCCTAGAGCGTTTCTGGTTCCTTTTTTTTTTTTGCTTTCAAATCTAAATTTTAGCTATTAATTTTCTTTTCAATCTATTCATATATTATTTTTTTTTCTAGAGCTCGAAAACAAGCCTCTTTCTATATTATTTATTTATTTATTTTTGCAAAGAAACTCGTACAGACAAAGTTAAATTTGATTTATTTTCGTTTTCGAATCATTTGCGCCATCGCGCTCGCACCTTTGCCCTCGCATGAGGAAGCTATGAAATAACTTATTTTTTTCAAAGCATAGTATATATTTATATTTAAGTAGAACATAATTTTAATTCATTTATTATTATTATTACTACTACTATTATTATTATTATTATTATTATTGTAAATATATTATTTATTTTTTGTTAATTAATATAAAATCTTAGTTCTCATATAAAACCTAAAATTTTTAATTATTTTTTTAAATATTTATATTTTTGCGAAGCTCGTATTATTATTATTTTTCTAAAAAATTATAAGTTCTAAAAATCTATTTTATCATTATTATTTTTTTCGTAAAAAACTATTATTTATTTCATTTTTATCTTTCTGTTTGTTATTTTATTTTAAATTCTCATTTTTAACAAATTAATATTTTATTTTATATTCACTCGTGACGTAGCACGCTCACAAAATTTTAGAGTGTTACATTTACTCACGGTGGGGTAATATATCATTTTAGGTATTACTATAAAACACTCCTTACTGTAAAAATTATACCCCTAGGATCACAGTATATGACTTATTTAACATTTTTGTAACAAGAATTAGGAAGAATGCCTTCCCTGTGCAACAAATCCGTCGAAAAATTGAATTTTTCTTCTTTTCATTCCCCCTTTTCTCGTTCGGTTGCTCTTTGGGCATAAAATGAAAAGTGAAAGAAAGAAACAAAAAGTGAAATGAATGGAACAATATAATGGTGCTCCCATTGCCCCATCATCTATTATGTGATGGATGCCATCATACCATCCACCTACATACATACATAACCCATTCACCATCTATATGCCTCCCTGTTGTCCAAAATCACACTACAACATATATATATATATATATATCCTAATAACCACCTTCCCTCATTCATTTTTCCCTCCAACCAATGTACATCATTTATATCATTTTTTTAATTTTTGCAACTTATCTCACACCAACATCCACTTTATACCATTTAACATTATATATTTATACTCATTTATAAATCTATATTCATTATTCATAATTTTATAAAAGTAATAATAATAACATTACTATTATTACTGTTATTGTTATTATTACTATTAAAATCACCCAAGTTTGTTTATTTATTTAATTATTTATTTTTTGTATTATTTTACTTTACATGACATTATTCATGCTTATATGTACGTATACAATACATACTTATACATACAGATGTCTTGTTAACGTGTCATGAAAATTTGGGTTGTTACAATTTTTCCAACTTAAGGAATTTTGTCCTCGAAATAAAAAGAAAACGTTCTTCAAGTAGTGAAGAGATATGGGAACTGCTCCCGCATCTTATTCTCACACTCTCAGGTTTGCTCCTTATTATCATGAAATTGTCATTTATCTCTAAGTAGAGGAATTTCTTTATTTCTCAATTTCTGTATTCTTCTAGCTATGTTATGAATAGGTTTTTCCTCATATATATTATCTTCCCCAACTTGTAAATGAGTTAAATCTAAAACGTGTGTCAGACATGGATAATACTTGCACAAATTGGACACATGAAACACATTATGAACACCGGCTAACTGAGGTGATAAAGCAAGCCTGTAAGCTAATGGACCAACTCTCTCTAGAATCTTAAAAAGTCCTACAAAACATAAAGCTAACTTTTCCTTCACTCCAAATCTCATCTGCCCCTCCTGTGGTGAAAACTTCAACAAGACCTGATCCAACTGCAAACTCCAATGGTTTATGTCGGTTATCAAAATAATTTTTCTGATGATCTTGGGCTGCTTTAAGTTTCTGTTTAACCTGCTTAATCTTCTCTGTGTGATCTGCAATAACCTCAGGCCCCAGCAACTGTGATTCTCCAACCTCGTACCAACATGTCAAAGATCTACAAGGTCTACCATAAAAACTTCAAATGGTGTCATACCGATACTAGCCTGATAACTGTTATTATAGGTATACTCACACAAATAAAGATATTCATTTCAGTTCCCACCAAACTCTAAAGATACAAGCCTTGGGCGTGTCCTCAAGCATCTGAATAACTCGTTCAGATTGTCCATCAGACTGAGGATGAAATGCAGTACTAAGACAAATACAGGTTCCTAACTGAGTTTGCAATGACTGCCAGAACCTCGAAGAAAACCTTGGATCTTGATCTGACACTGTAGATACAGGTATCCCATGCAGTCTCACTATCTCTCACATATACAACTTGCTTAGTTTAACCAAAAAGTCTTTGATGTTCACTGGAAGAAAATGGGCAGATTTTGTTAACCTATCAACAATTACCCAGATGACATTATATTTACCTAGAGTCTGTGGTAACCTAACAATGAAATCCATCGTGATATGCTCCCATTTCCATTCTGGAATGAATAATGGTTGCATTTTCCCTCCATGCGTCTGATGCTCAGCCTTTACCTGTTGGCACACTCCACATTTTTGTACATATTCAGCTATATCCTTTTTCCATTCCATGCCACCACATTGTTCTTTTCATATCATGATATATCTTGGTCGCTCATGGATGAATAGTGTACTATGATCTGTGTACATCTTAGAGTAACTCAACTCTAAGCTCTCGGTGAACTGGTACCCATATTCTCCCTTGGAATCGTAAGATACCATCTGAATCTCGATGCCAATCATTTCAATTAGAACTATCAGCCCAAGAATGATACATCCCAAAATTTGGATCATGTTGCTGTAACTCCTTAATTCTTTGATTTTGAGCATCTATCAGCTTCATTCACATTTGAGCGCATATGCTCACTGAAACATCAATAGAAAATGTACTCATGACTGTAGCCCATTCTAACATCAACTATTCATAAGCCATTTGACAAGCCACAACTCCAACTTCAGTCTGTTTCCTGCTTAATGCATCAGCAACAATATTGACTTTTCTAGGGTGATACTCAAGATTAAAATCATAATCCATAAGAAATTCTAACCATCTACGGTGCCTCATATTCAACTCTTTTTGATCAAACAAGTACTTTAAACTTTTATGATTAGAGTATAATGCAAACTTTTCACTATACAAGTAATGTCTCCAAATTTTCAAAGCAAAAACTATTGTGGCTAATTTCATATCATGTACTAGGTAATTTTTTTCATAGACCTTTAATTGCCTAGATGCATAAGCTATCACTCTACCCTCTTGCATCAAAACACACCCCAAACCTACATGTGATGCATCAATATAAATGACTAGCTCCTTCTCAGGCTCTAGAAGTACTAGTACCGATGTAGTAGTCAGCTTTCTCTTCAAAGCAATGAAAGCTTCTTCACATTCCTCATTCCACACAAAGGATACAGTCTTTTGAGTTAGCCTAGTCAATGGAGTAGCTAATTTAGAAAATTCCTTCACAAACTTCTTGTAATATCCAGTTAAACCCATAAAGCTTCGAATTTCAGCCACTGTGGTTGATCTTGGCTAGTTTATGATAGCCTCAACCTTTGAAGAATCTACAGAGACACCCTCTACACTTACCACATTACCTAAAAACTTTACTTCATCTATCCAAAACTCACATTTACTAAACTTTGAATACAAGCAGTGCTCTCTTAGGGTATGTCAAGTTGTTTTGAGATGTTGTTCATGCTCCTCCCAAGTTTTGGAATAAATAAGAATATTATCAATGAAGATAATGATGAACTGATCAAGATATGGTTTAAACACCCTTTAAATTAAATCCATAAACATAGACGGTGCATTGGTTAACCCAAATGGCATAACTAGAAATTCCTAATGTCCATACCTTGTTTGAAAAGTTGTCTTGGGAATATCATCTTCTCTGATTTTCAACTAATGATATCCCAATCTCAAATCAATCTTTGAAAATTATTTGGCTCTAACTAGCTGATCAAACAAATCATCAATTCAAGGAAGTGGATATTTATTTTTTGTAGTCACTCTATTTAGTTGACGGTAGTCTATACATAGTTGTAGACTCTAGTCTTTCTTCTTCACAAACAACACAAGTGTTCCCCAAGGCGATATACTTGGGGTAATAAACCCTTTACTCAACCATTCTTCAAGTTGCACCTTAAGTTCTTGTAATTCCTTTGGTTCCATGTGATAAGGTGGAATAGAGATGAGTTTAGTTCCAGGCATCAACTTAATAATAAAATCAATCTCCCTTTTATGAGGTATTCTAGGTAAGTCATCAAGAAATACATCAAGAAATTCATTCACCATAGGGATTTCTGATAACTGAATCCCCTGCTCCTTTTCATCCACTGTCTTTATGCCAGCTAAGTATTGTGCTTCCTCATCAGTAATTAATCAACCTTGAGTAGGAATTCTCAAGGTATCCATGCTTCTAAAATATTACTCTCTTGGCACAACAGTCAAGATAAGAATGATAAGCTGCGAGCCAATCCATACCTAGTATGGCCTCAAACTCCAAGAATTCCAGCACCCTCAAATCAACAGACATTTCACATCTATCATATTTCACAACACATTTCTAACATATCATATTAGGATAGATCCTTTCTCTAGCAGCTACTCTCAATATAAAGGGTGTACTAGTTCTAACAGAAGTAAGTTTCAATCTATCTACTATGTTACCAAAAATAAATGATAATGTGGATCCAACATCAATTAAAACATACATCATAATATCACAAATGCTGATCATACCTTCAATTAGATTATTGTTGGCCTCGATATCAGGTTCAGTCACTGCCATAACTTGCTCTCTTGGAGGTACTAAAATCATTGGGATGGAGCTGTCAATCCCCTTTGTGGTGTTCGAAATGGACATTCATTTCTTTTGTGCCCCTTCTGCCCACAATGAAAGCATGTAATAGATGATGGAGGTGTAAAAGACCCTATTTGTGACTGTACCCTTGGTGCTGACATTCCACTCTATTCTTTGCCAATTCCTTGTCCCAATGGTATTAGCAATCTCACTAAGGAAGAACTCTAACTCAGAAATCTCGCCATAAATTGTTGTCCCTTAAAACTTGTGCTAGCATTGGTGTGGCAGATGCCCCAATCCTACTTGATATTTTTTTCGTACAAAATCTTTCATTTTCCTCATATTGGTTCTTGTTCCAACTGGATTTGCTTTTCTCCTAGAATGTGACATTTTGCTCAGATGATAACATGAAAGTATATGAAGCAACTTCTTGATTTGTAGTCTCAAATCTCTCAAAGTCCAAAGCCCGATTAACAACATCCACATATGTATTTACCCCAGGTAGTGCCAACCTCTTACATATGACATCATGGAATCCATCGTGAAGCTTTTTCATTTGTAGATTATTAGTGGCCACTAGCTCTGGTGCAAAGAAAGACAGTAAATTCATGTTCATATTCTCGGACTGTCATCTTCCCCTGCTTCAAATGAAGAAACTGATCCCTTCACTTATGTTTCTCTACTGGTGGGAAAAAGCATTCACTGAACATCTCTTTAAATTTTTTCCAAGAAACTACACCTAAATGTCATCTACCTGTGGACTTCCACCATCGCTCTGCATCCTCGGTGAATTTAAAGGTAGCTAATCTCAGTTTGTCTTGATCCCCAACTTGCATATCTTCAAATATATTTTCTATTCTCATCAACCAGTTCTCAACAACTTTTAACACCAAAGCCCCTGTGAATGTTGGAGGCTCTCTGTAATACCCTGAAAACTCCATACCAAATGAAACGAAATTCAAGGTCTATTCAGTAAAATTTGGGTGTGAAATGAAACCAAGCTCATTTAGGGCTAAATTTGGTAGGTTCTAAGACTCTCATTTAGTGACCTTTAAGAATAAAAAAAAATACCTGAAATGAAGCAAAGTGACTTGAATCGGATAATTGAATAACATATTCAAAAATTAGCTCAATTGGTCAAGATTAGGGCATCATTTTGCCAAAACACCTTCGAGGGTTTAAATTAGGAAAGAAATAAAATTTAAGGTATTTCAAGGATTCGAAATGACCCGAAATTTCATGAAATGACATAAACTAACAAGACACATCACATATCCAAAAATCAGAACAATTGACCAAGACTCGAGTAAAGTACCTTCAGTGGGCTCTAAATAAGGAAGGTTTCTAAAGCAAAATGCCTTGGGCCAAATTATATCTTAAAATTTGTGTCTTGATCATGTGGTTCCAAAACTATAGGTTATACACCTAAATTCCTAGTATTTAGGGAGATATTAAATTTTATTAAATTCATGTGAACCCATGAAGGAATGGACACCCAAAGCATGTGCAAGTCACATGGGTGGAATACCATGATCGGGTGAACCCCAGCATACTCAACCACCATGGGACGTTTTCCCTTATTTGATTCTATAAATCATAATCTAATGTACCACACAAGTGATTCAGTACACCACCCATATGGGACGTCCCACCTAGGATTTGGAAATCCATGAAGATTGATTCTATGCACCAAGCTAGTGATTATATGTTCCATGCCTCACCTAAGCAAAACTGGTCCATCCATGCACATGTGTGTGTGCACACATGTGAATTAACCTAATCATAAAGGTTTGAAATCTGAATTGATTCTCATGAAATCCTAGCAATCCCACACCCACAAGAGAGAATAAAAAATGGAAACTTTCCTCTCCCTTTTTGGTGCCTAAATTGAGTGATTCTCACATATGGGGTGCCATCCTTGGGTTTAGACCAAATTAGAGAGTTTCTTTTAGCTTATATATGAATATTATACTATGCTATGGTGTCCCCTCAAGATTGATAGCATACTCACTTCACTGGAGGTCCAAAGAAGAAAGAATTCCATTATACACTAAGAGTGACGCCAAACAAAAGAAATGGACAAAGGAAAGTTTCTTGCTCACATGTACTTGCCAAAGTAGATTGGAAGATTTCTATGCTCACTAGATCACGTCCCAACTGATATTAGCGTTATTCTAAGTCTGAAACTATTCTTTTATATTAATTAAGAAATTTAATAGAGTATCAAATCATCGCTCATAAAAAATTGGCAAGTTTAGTGATCCTTGTGCACACTTACCATGTCCCTCTTTTAGTGTTTGAGAACTTGGTCTAAAGTGAAATGCTGCCCATGCTGTCCAAGCTACCCTAGGATGTCCTCTTGGCCTTGGGAAAAAAACTATAAATACCCCCCTAAGTTGAACACAATCCCTCATTCCAAGAACAAGAGAGATTCCTCACAATAGTGCTCTCAAACTTCTTCTTCTTCTTCTTCTTCTTCTTCTTCTTCTTCTTCCTCTTTTTCTTCTTTTCTTTTAGTTTTCTTTTGTAGAAAGGAGAGATGCTTTTATTTCTACCATTTAGTGATTAGTAGAGAGTTATTTTGCTAAGATTCAAAAGTGCTAAAGCGAAGGGAACCTCTGCTGTAATTTGGGGAAGACATCACATCTAAGGTGAAAGTTGCTTCTCTTAAATGCCTTTTTCTTATTTAAACCATTAGCATGTTTATTCTTTTTTTGAGATTTGTTTTTCTAAAATTCTTTTAGTATAATTTCAGTTTTTAGTATTTATGCATGTTTTTAGTTTGATTTCATTCATTTCCATGTTTGGGTCTATGAATTTCTGAATTGATTTTCAGTTTAATGCCATATTCTGAAATTTTTATTTATGTTTCATGATTATGGGATTTAATATGAGATTATTGTGATCCTAACCACGTACTATCATAGTAGACACATGGTTGCTATGGGTGTTATGTTCTTATGATTAGTTCGTAAGGTTTGTAATACCTAAGTGATTGGTTGGTGGATTTGAGTCCCTAAGTCCTAAGTCCAATGAAGATGACTAAGAGAGGTCATGTTTCATTCTAAGGAATCACTTAGTTGAGAACATTAAGAGTTGAAAAACTCTTTTGGTCTAAGTTTCAACTTTACACAACTTGATGCTTGAAATGCATAATGTTTGTTCCTATTTGAATTATAAATGTTGTAATAACCCAAAATTTTGTCAAATAATTAAAGATAAATAAGTTTAACAAAATTAAATGAAATACGTAAAGTGAATCAACTTTAAAGATTTTAAGAAATTTTTGGGTGTAAATTATGGGTAGGCAAATGAAGCCTTAATTTGATATTTAAATAAAACTGTCAATTAAGTATAATTAATTATGAAATTTAAAGAGTTGTTTTCATTTCTTAAGGGATAAAGAATAGAAATAAAGATATATATATATAGGTTAATGTGTGTGTGAATAATATGTGTTTTAGTATAATGAGTGTTAAATAGTACATATTATAGGAATATGAATAAAAATGTAGTATGCTTATATTTATCTAAAATAAATATAACATTATATAAGTATCAATTTATAATTACATAAATAATGAATATATAAATAAAAATATATGAATATGAAGAAATGAAAAATGTAGATTATTTAATTGTTGACATTAAAAATATTAAAGAAATGAAAAAATATATAAAATAAATACAATATTAAAGAAATAGAAAGGGAAAAATATTAGCAAGTCAATAAATAGAAGGGCATGTGCAATAAGCCATGTCTACATCAATTAGAAAGTGTATAATTAGCAAATTTCGGATAATAACAACCTTAGAAAGCAATTTTGGTAATTAGAAACTGCATCCAATGGTCCAAAATCAATCGGCACGATCCAACGAACGAGATCAAAGCCAAACTAGTGCTCAGGAGCACCGAATCATCGAAATCCAACGGCCCAAAATCAATCCGCTTGATCAAACGGTCTAGATTTGTTTCGTTGATCGCAAATAGAAATCTGAACACTGTGCTTGAGGTTGATCGTGCGGCCAGGATCTGTGCTTGCATTGCGATGATCATCTAGTGCTATGCTCGAGGTTCATCCGACGATGAAGATCAAAGCCGCATTAGTTGATCGCGAACAGTGTTGCGCTCAAGGACGATCTAATGGCTCAGATTTGAGACGTCTTCGATTGATCGCGAACCGTTGCTGCACTCAAGGTTGATCCGAGCGTCCAGATCAAAGCTGCACGAATGAAGATCCGCACACTGTGATCGAGGCTCATCCAATGGTCCAGATTTGAGGCACTTTGTTAATTGCAAAACGTGTGCTTTGCTCGAGGAAATCCAACGGTCCGAATCTGAGACGATTTTTGGATGATCGCGAACTGTTGATGCACTCGAGGACGATCTAACGATGTATAGAGATTTCGTTAATCACAACTGTGATCTGAGTGCCGCAATCGAGGATCATCAACGGTCCAGATTAATGCTCCGATTTAAAATCGAGAAAATCATGAAAAAATCTGAAAAAATTCCTAAAATCTGAAAATTTTGTTTCTAAATTTTCCAAACACACTTGCTATTTTCCTATACTTGGGAGGCACGAAAATTTGAATAATTGGCAAGTTTCCTACGAGGAGAACACCAAAAACTTACCATCTTATGTCATTTTAAACTCTATATAAAGGATCCCTAGTGCTCTCATTGTTCTCACCCCAAATT
This sequence comes from Tinospora cordifolia, assembly GCA_030144865.1. Lineage (NCBI taxonomy): Eukaryota > Viridiplantae > Streptophyta > Magnoliopsida > Ranunculales > Menispermaceae > Tinospora > Tinospora cordifolia. Next base: position 23,393 of record JAJIYU010003395.1, read on the forward strand.
GAGAGCATACTAGTCCCTCTTGACTCTCTCTAGCCTTCTTCTTAGCAATTCCCTCAATTCTTGAGTGATCTTGAACTGTTCTTGAGTGTTATTGAAAGTTCTTAAAAGTTTTTGAGTGTTTGGAAGCTTTGAAGTAACGGAACTGTGCCGGATTTCAGAAGTGTGCAGAAGAGACTAATTTAAGGTGGAAGTGATTTCTAACTTTTACTTCTTTATTTTAATTTGAATAAGTCTTGCATGTGTGATGATGTTTTGAAGTTGAATGATTGAATATATGTTTTAATCTTCTGCTGTAATAATTTTAAGAATTTGAATCTTCCGTCGTAATAATTTTTCTTCAAGATCAAATTATGTACTCAATTTTATTTAATTAATTGAGTTTATGAATTTCATTCATTTCTAGTATTTTTGCCTTATTAAATTCTTAAATTTAAGTGATGTACTGTCAAATAAAGTTAAAGCATGAAATGAGTGAAATAGAAAGTCAAGTGTGTGTCACTTATAAAGTAACACTGGCCCGGCCCGCCTTGTGGTAAAGCTAAAAATTGAAAGACTCGGGGGTTGTGGTGTTACAAATGTGTTAGTGATTTGAATATGAAAATGGTTATTTAAGATCCATTGAGCTTAGCGCTCACCCTTTCTTTAACATTTTTTAGGAAATTGAATATGCAAGGACTTGGGACATCTCCTTTGATTTTATTTAGAAAATCTCTATGTAAGGCATGTTTGCCCAGTTTTGTTATGGATTCCATTGTAACCATTTTAAGTTGAAAGTTACGAAATTCTTATTATTCAATAAAAAGTTGAAGAACACCTCTACTTTCTATAGAAGAAAATTGGAAGGTTGGAAAACTAGGGCAAAAAATTTGAAGATGCCAAAGGTGGTGTCCTGACTAGATAGAGGTTGTCAGTAAACCTTTATAGACCTTAGATAGATATAGGTGTAGCCATGAGTGGCACAGTGGATCAAAAGTATAAATCTCTAGGACATGACTAGAAACAAACATTGTGTGAAAAAATAAAATTGTTTAATTAGAACACGAGACCAAGAAGCTTCTATATCATTTAGTTTCTATGTAGTATGGGATGCGTAGGAATTCGAGAATATGGAGGAAGCCTGGACTAGGAGAATGATGGGCCATGTATGGTGAATGATTAGTAGCTATGGAACAATAAGTTTCTCTATGCTCACTAGGATGGGGTAGTTGAGTATAGTGGGCTCAGGAACCATAGTTATCGAGCAATTTGTGAAATTGTTTGGGTGCGGCTCCATTTTGGGTGAAAACCAAAGTGGAAGTGGTAGAGTGGGATGGGGCATTTGAACTTGGAAGCTTAAATAGAAGCTTGGAACTTTGTTGTGCTAGCTTGACTATAAGATTTTTTGAAGAACATGTTGTAATGTTTACTTGCATTGAAACCAAATCTTGTACCCATGCATGAAAAGAACCTAGAAGAAAAGCATTTGGGTCGCTGAATGAATTGAGAACCTAGAAACATGAACCTAGAGTCATCATAGTACAAATGTCCATCGAATATTGATGATCTGCTCGATTTTTAGCAAATGGATGGAACAAGAAGACACCCTACCCGATCGACCACTTCGGATGAAACCGAGCAAGGAGAACAAGGATTGCCAGCTAGAATCGAGGCCAAGCTGGAGGCAATGATGACTGAGATGTCTCAGCAAGTACTAGACCAACTGATGAGGGCTTTACCATAAATGATCCCTCAGGCAGCACCACAGTCGCAGGTACTTGAACCTATTCTGGTTCCACCACTAGCACCAGTATTGCAAGAACGTTAGAGGAACCAAGAGGAGCAGGAGAATGTGAAATAGATGAAGCTCCTTATTAATCTACAAAAGATTAACCCTCCATCTTTTGATGATATCGAGACCTGCATCCAAGTTGATCACTGGTACCAAGAGATGGAAAAACTGTTAAATGTATTGAAGGTGACAGGCCCACGACGAGTGGTATTAGCCACACACCATTTAAAGGGACCAGCCCAAGGATGGTGGAGAATGATGCAGTTGGACCCCAATACTTAGACTGAAGCAATGAACTGGGAGGAGTTCGAAGAGTGCTTCTACAAAACGTTTTTCCCTAAAGCAACCCTTCAAAAGCTTAAGAATAACTTTGGTAAGCTCAATCAAAGAAACTAATTGTGACGGAGTACGAGAGGAAGTTCATAGAGTTAGCCAAGTTCTCTCCAAATATGATTAGGGGGGAGAAAATGAAGGCTATTAGGTTTGCGCAGGGTTTCAAGATTGAGATCCAGAAGGTGCTTATGGCATTAGACCTTCGAACCTACAAGGAGGTAGTTGAACGGGCTCTAATTTTAGAGTAAGAACTCAACTGGGAACAAAGGTTGAGAAGTAACAACAAACAGGTTGGGATTGAAAATGAGAACAATGAGGCCCAAAAGAAAAGTAAGATGGAAGGGAAAGTGCCCCAAGTTGAGAAACTAGGACAGAATAAAAATGAATTAAACTAACAGGCAAGGAGGAAAATACTATGTTACTTGTGTAGGCAGAGGGGCCATATTGCTAGAAATTGTCCAACTACACCAGCTCAGACTCCTCAGCCATAGAATAATCAGGGACGAGATCAGAATGATCAATCCCAGAGCAGACAGCAGCAACAAAATGCCAAAAAAAGGCAGAACCAGGGTCGTGGTTAGCACCAGGCCAAAATGTTTGCTGTAGAAGCTCAAGATGATCAAATGCCTTAATGAAACCCTAGTAGTCCAATGTTATGATAAGGAATTAATTTTTGATTCCTTAAGAACAATGATTGATATACATTGAAGGATCAAAGAAGTGTTAGTCACTTAAGATAACAATCCTGAGACTTGTCGTGTGGTCAAGACCACTAAGTCAAATGTGGGATATGACAAAGAAACTTTTTCTTTCAAATAGATTAAGAACTTTAGGCTATGTATGACCCTAAATGAAAGACAAACCTACCCCTATAACATGTCCTGCTCATAGGACCTGTTTCATCAGATCAAGGATAAACAAAAGGCAGGACAAATGGCTCACGAGCCTGATGGAGGAAAATGATTATGATAAGTGTACTGAACTTAGGGTAGATACTGAAAATGCCCTAAGACTTAGGGAGAAAAACACTGTATGGGTGATTGTGGGTTGTCTCACTAAAGTGCCAATCAGATCCACGTACCAAGTTAGTAAGACTGAAAGAGTTACCTTGACACTGGAGAATGTGTTACGACATTGTGTCCTAGACTTTAAAAGAAACTAGAGATGGTATGAACTAGACCCCTCTCATACCATCCATTAGCAAGAAATAACTATCCAAGATGATGCTACTTATGAGGTAACAACAATCAGAATCATCGACTACAAGGTACAAAGTCTAACAACGAAGGACATTTCGTTGGTGAAAGTGTTGTGAAAACATCATGGGGTGGAAGAAGCCACCTGGGAACTAGAAAGTGAAATAAAGACAAAGTATCCACACCTTTTCAATAAAAATCCTTAACTATGTGCAAATTTCGAGGATGAAATTTTTGTAAGGAGGGTA
>JAJIYU010003396.1:0-26897 GCA_030144865.1 Tinospora cordifolia
TGTTTCTATTGATAGGTCGGTCATTTTTTTTGTAAGTCTGAACTTCTAAATGTCGAACTATGTACGTTTGTACTTTTGGAACATGATAACATGTAATATATCGTTTACTTTCGCACTTTAATTAAATGGATGTTTAAATTACTCTGATGTGGCATGAATGTCGAGGTTGGAAAGGCTTAACGACGGTTGGGAGGACTCGACTCGATGAGTCAGTTGTTGAGCCGCCGTACCGGTCGGGTCGCCCTTCGGCCTAGGGAAGGGGTCCCGACAGTATATCTTATCAATTCTATTTGCAGAGATTATGGTAATTTCAATGAATACATGATAGTAACTTATTATTAAAAATTTTAATACCAGTGTGTTATTTTTTTTTCTTATAATACATTTTTAATGTATTAGTTTAATTTTTATTCATAAATATTAATATATAGGTCTTGATAGAATATCTTATTTATAATTGGTGTTTTTCTCAATAGATATTACTTTTTTTTGTGATTCAAGAGAGAAAATTGGCACTAAGGCCCCAGAAAAGAAACAACAAGAGCATCAACTAATAACATAGGAAGGATTTCAGGAAGAACTTGAGAATGACTGATATAGGTGTGATCTAAAAGAAATCCTCTGTCAGCAAGGATGTCTGCACATTGGTTTCCTTCACGACGGGTATGACCGAAGATGAGTTGCCTAAATTTGCTCTCCAGAAAAGTGATGTCCTTAATAAGTTTGGCAAGAGGATGAAGAGTAATATCCGCTGCATCTAATATGTTTAAGACCACTTGAATCCGTTTCTAGGATGACTTTAGAAAAATTTCTATTTGCAACCAATTGCAATCTGTGTTTGATATCTTGGAGCTCAGCAACGATATTGGTGCAAACAACTAATTTGCCAAAACAACTAGCTAACCATTTGCCTTTATGATTTCGAATAATTGCTCCAAAGGAGGCTGGGCCTGGATTATCGTGGGTTGCCCCATTAGTATTGATCTTCACCCAATTGTTGTTCGGGTTTGTCCAAGAAATCCAACATGTTGTTCTAGGAACATTTAGATTGAATCTATCAGCAAAGGCACTTTGCATATCTGCAAACAAACGTTTCCATTTGAACATAACACACCTTAAACTATCTGTAACACATTGAATGAGCATTCTGTTTCTATGCTTCCAAATGGTCCAAATAGCGACAGCAAACTTCAAAGCCTAATTGGCATGAGTACTATTCTTGATATGATTGTGCATGTATTTAAGGTTGTCTTCACACCATTTGGTAACATTAGAGTTGAAGAAGTTATTTGGGAAGGTATAATAAAAAATACATTGCCAAATATCACGGGAATAGGAGTAATCCTGAAGCGCATGGGCAATTTCCTTAGGCACTCAAACATCTTTTACACATTGGGTTGTCAGTGAAAGTTCTATGAAATTTGGTTTCTTCGGCGAGAATCTTACCATGAAGGATCAACCGAACAAAACAATGGATTTTCTAAGGAAGAAGAGTATGCCAAATTTAGTCATGAACAAATCGCCCATGTCGAAACTCGTATTTGGCGACTAGGGAGTAAGCTGATCTCACATTGAAGTTCCCAGTCAACGTGAGTCGCCTAATAACACGATCTTCCTTTAGGAGAGGAGACAGGGGAATGCCTTTAATCTTTTTAGTAATATCAGGACAAATGATAGTTTGCATAAGAGAAAATTTTCAATTCTTTAAATGATCGATTATATCACAAACTCTAAGATCACAGTCCATTTCAGGGATATTATTGTGAACAATCTCATCCAGAGGAGTTTCACTGCACCAAACATCGTTCCATAGGAAAACTTGGTTGCCTTTAAAAATGCACCAAGATATACCCTTCCTAAGGAGGTTTCTCCCATAAAGGATACTCCTCCAAACTGAAGAGGCATCCGACTTTTCCCCCTAGTAGAGAATAGGTCAACATGTCTGAGGTATTTTGTTCTCATGATAGTCATCCATAGTTGATTCATTGATCCATTTCTTTTTTCTCAACCCTAAACCACCCTGACTCTTAAGGCTGCACATTATATCCCAATTTACCAAATAAATCTTACTTCTTTTAGTAGTGTCCCCCTCCCTAGATGAAGTTCCTATGAATCTAATCAATCTTCTTGGTCACATAAGCTGACAACTTGATGATCTGTGGTACATAAGAGGCCATATGAATAGTTGTAGATTTGACCAAAGTAATACGACCCAAAATATTTAGAAGTCTTGATTTCCACCTTGCCATACGAAGATTGATACAATCTAAGATCGATTGAAACACAATTCTATCAACCCTGGCATGAATCAAAGGGAAACCTAGATACTTCCTAAGGTGACCAATAAGTCCAATTGAGCAGTGATTACTTAGGCAATGCTTGTTCTTATGGTGAAGACAATGGTCGAGGGACTAGAGTTCAAGATTGTCATATACAGATGCTTTGAGATGAGTTCAAGGTAAAATGAACTCATGAGATCCGATAAGTGGGTAGCATGCCAGTTGTTGTGATAGTTTCTACACAAGTGAAGACAGTGGTCGAGGGACTATGAGAAGCTCCATCAGAGGCAAGGCGCTAGCATAGAGGTCACACAACGGTGACGCCGGATAGATCAGTTGAGTTAAAAATCAAGTGGGGTAGCACTTGAGCTAATTGTTGTTCTAGGATGAAACCTGTTCGAGGGACTAGTGCAAGGGAATGCATAGGGTGAAGAACAACCACAGTGGTGGCAAACACAGAGGTGCTAGATGAGCAAAGAGACCCGATACCTCATTGTTTGTTCTAGGAACTGGTGCTAGAGAGGCATGAGATGAAGAACATCAATGTTACAAACACACAGAGTTGGAAATGCAAGTTTGCTAGCTATTCGAGGTACTGATGCTAGAGAGGCATGATGTGAAGAATAGTAGTGTGATTAGATATGTCCGAGGAACTGATGCTAGAGAGGCATAGGGTGAAGGATCGATATGTGACTACTTGTGCACAGAGGTGCAACCTTATATGGCTGAGTACAATGTAGAGATGTTCGAGGAACTTATGCTAGAGAGGCATGGGGTGAAGGACCAATATATGACCAATTGAGCATAGAGGTGCAACTTATACAACTGAGTATCATATGAAATGTTCAAGGCACTTGTGCTAGAGAGACACAGGGTGAATGAAAGATATTCGAGTTGATATAGAGATGTTCAAGGCACTGCGCTAGAGAGGCACGGGGTGAAAAACATATATATAAGATTATGCATAGAGGTGCAAGCATAGATGCGCAATGTAACACTCCGTATTTTAATTTAATACATAAATTATTTTAAATAAAAGAAGATGTGTAGAAATACACATATTGTACGAATTACGTGTGTATGTACGTGTTAATTATGCAATCGTATTACAAATACACGTTACGTGTATAAATTAATTAAACTAAATTATTTATTAGAATAATAATAATTGTGGTGTAAAAAAATATAATAATGGGAAATGAAATAAGAAAAATAAAGAATTTAAATGAGAGCAATTTATATATCAAGTGGGGTAATATTATACAATTCATTTGGCTATATATATATGTTAGGTTGGTGGAGTGTAAAATAATGGGACGTTGCATACACAATTAGTAGTGGACCGTTGAGAGGAAGTGGAAGAATTGGCTAATATTATATATATATATAAGGAATGTTTGGAGTAATTAAAGTTAGGATTTGGCTGGGCAACATATATACTTTTCAGGAGGAACATTTGTCTAATTTAGTAACTTTCAGCAGCTTGATAAAAACGGAGCAAATGGTTAGTGCATTATATAATACATGTTGGGACGGTGGGTAATTGGAACGGAATAAGTGAGCACGTGAGACTGTATGGGGACGGTGAGCATTTTTAGCTCATTTTCTCTCATTTCGTCTTTCTTCTTCTCCCCAACAAACAGAGACGAGAAAGAAATGCACACAGAGAACGAAATACGAAAAGGAGAAAAGGACGTCGAGGTCCGGTTTTTCACCCCATTCGACGCATCGGTAAGCTTTTTCTTCCAATTTCAGTTACAAAAATGCTAATTAAGCTACGTACTACAATCCTATCGGTGTGATTTTTAGTAAAATTGGTATTTTATAGTTGTACCCAAAAATGAGATATTTTTCTACAGTGAGTAAAACTTAACAAAAATTATACCAAAACACTCCTGACGATAAGTAGATTCCAGATATGTGGTTAGATTTCGTTCGTTTATCCTGTAGATTTTAAAATAAATACCCAAAGTTTTATAACCTTTGGATAGGTTTTTGGGTATGCTAAACTCAAATAAAACTCTGATTGAGACCTATAGAAATATAGAGAATGAAAATATAGACCCATTGACACCAAAATTATAAATTTTGGATATCAATTAGAATTTTGGTGAATGATTGAGTAATAGGGTTTTTAAGAAAAAATATTAAAAATTACGAAAAATAGGATTTAAAAGCCTATTTAAGTTATTTTCTGCCATAAAAATATTTGATATGAGCAAAAGATTAGTTTTATGATTATTGAGATTATTTGAGTCAATGCGCATCAATACGTGAGGTTTGATGTGCGTGTATGATTAAAAATGAGAAATAAATACGTTAGAAATTGATTATAGAAATGAATTTGAATTTGATTGGTGTTTTTGAAATTATTTTTGATAGGATAATTTTGGCAAATTGAGTATAGAGGCTGAAGTGGATACTGAAAATTGGTTGACAATAATTTTGGTGAGTAATAATAATTTTTGGGTATTTTGGAGTATACTGCTTTATGTCTAAGATTTCTGATTTTTCTTAAACATGACGGGATGCACCTGATATGATATGAAATGATGAATTATCTGTTACTGAATTTTACAGTAAAAGTTGGAAAAGCTGGTTATTTTTCAGAGAGTGAGTTACGTGCTAACTAGATTTATTGTTGGTATTCAGTGAGTATTTCTTTATCTTTGTTATTTATATGGCATTGTAGATAAAAAAAATGGTTTGAATGTAAGCATGTTATTGATATGAGCATATGTTGCATTTGATTTGGCTTTCATGAAATTTTATTTACATGGCAACGTGTTTTGAATTTGCAAGAGCAGATTTAAAATATGATATCGTTTCGATGAACTGAGCCATGAGGAATAATACTTCTTTATGTGATAATCCTATGAGACTGAGCCATAAGAAGTATCAGCCTTTTCCTATGTGATAATCCTCAAAATGAGTTGAAAATGGGAAAATCAGAGTTGCAGTCTACTTTTGTTGAGGTCAAACAAGAAGTGAGACTGACTCTAGATCTTGAAGGATAAGGAGATGCATAATTATTTTAAATAGAATGATAAGGAGGTGCATGATTGTTTTAAATTGGCATGAGCACTATGTTAAATGCATTTATGTAGTTTGTAAATGAGTATGCTGAATTTGAATGTTTTATTTGATTTAAGAATTTGCATGTTTATTTAAATGCATATAAATGCCTTAGATAAAGAATATTCACTGGGCATGTTGTAACTCACTTAATTTTTAACATTTCAGGAACCAATAGAAAAGAAAAAAGGCCAGCGCAAGAAGAGTAAACAACTCTTCCAGTTTTACTACGTGCGTGAGCTTATCTATTTTTTTTTAAGTTTTACTTTTGTATAATTATACTTATCACGATATATGTAATATCGCCAGAGAGATTTGGATTTGTTTAAAAGTGTGGAACTTTGTAAAGTATAAACTATGAATTATGATTGATAAGAGTTGTAAAATATTATTTGGTGTAAACTGTGGATTGATACTATGGTTTATCAGGTTTGATTGCTCCTTTGGGATATATCAAAATTTTAGAAGAAACTCTATCAAAACTTTTGTAGGGATATTAAGTAGGATTAACTGTCAGAGACTGACATAATATTATATATGTAGATGTAGCATATATGGTATTATGTGTCGGTCGTGACGTCACTTGTGTGAAGTGGGTTGCGACACGCAAGTTGTTATGTTGAGCATAACGAGACATTCGAGACACTAGTGCTAGAGAGGCACAGGGTGAAGAACTATATTCTAAGGTTAGAATATCCACAGAGGTGCAAAGCACAAAGGTGCTAGTGTGGAGCTACATCATGTAAATGCTAGCTCATTCGAAGGATACATTGGATAGTTTGAGGTATTGGTGCTAGAGAGGCACGAGATGAAGAACACGGTAATGTCACAAGGACACACAGAGGTGCAACCTATAATAGATGCTTTATCTAGAGGGAGAATGCAGTGGTTCTCAAAATGAGACATTGAATAGAAAAGAGTTCCAAATTCAAGTCGAGACCAGGAGAGTTGAGGTGCGACAATCAACTGGTGCAAGGTGAGAAAACCGATGGGTCAGGACCACTATGAAAAAGTTCTGAAGGTGAGCACGACCATAGTGTTGATGGGGGCATCAGCCTTTCAAGTGGGGTAGTTTGTAACGATCATGTCTGAACATACACTGTAACCTAATTAGAGGGTCCGTGAAGTATCATCGCAATCAGAGTTTGTTTGGCCCATGAAAAGGCCCAGTATGATTAACCTCACATTTTGATGTTTCCTTTTGGGAGGAGAGAGAAAGTTTAAAAGTCTATTATAGCAAGGAACATGGTCCAACCTCCTTGATGACATATAATAGGTCATCCTTAGGACTTCTTCTTAGCGCAACCCAAGGGGCCGACTATCTTCATTCTAGAGGAGATGTAGATAGTTTTCATAACTTCGGATAAGTTATAGGACACAATCGAACGGCGTGCGATGCAAGGCCCATAGGGAATCAAGGTTGGGTATACAACGTCGGTATACCACTGGATGTTCGTGTTGGACGTATTGAGCTATCTTGGGACATTGTGTTGGAGTATGCTCGAGATAGGATGCACTCAAAGGAGTCATCTAATGAAAGATGCACTCAAGGGAGCCATTCATAGTGATTATGATAGTACACAGTTCGGGGCGACATTATGTACCAATATGCCTAAGTTATCCGATAGTCCTAAACGAGTTGGTTATTCGACGTTCCGATACAATAATGTGTTTAAGACTTCTACTGAACTATTTGAAATGAGTTTGTATGAATGGTTGGCTAAGAATAGGTGTATTCAAGGTGCCGCACGAACAAATCTAGAAAACGAACGATAAGCCCGTGATACACACTAAATACACACTTTATTTATTATTTTATAATGCAATGATAATTGAATAATATGTTTTTTAATTCTTTAATTATTTCAATGTAAGAAAATCATGTTAATGATTATACATAGCTATACACAATTATAGATATAAATTTAATTATAATTCATGATGATAGTTATTTTTATTTATTAAATTTAAGCAAACATGGTTATCTATAAATCATAAACATGTAGCATAACTTTTTGTTACATACCTTCTTTAATGAATTACAAATTTATAAATGTAATTTATTTGCATAAATCAAAAAATATTTTTTTTTTTGTGTTAAGAAAGATATTTTAGAGTCTTAATATATGTTATAGACAATGCAAACAGGTATATACATATTTATGAAATTATTTATACTTTATAAAAACATATATCTTACTTTTTTGGTAAAATTTATTAAAATAATTATTGTTAACTGATATATTAAAAATCTATTGTTAACTTATTTTATACAACTTTATTTTTTTAAAAAGTATTTGATGATGTTTTATATTATTTTATTTTGTTAATTATATAAATATTATTAATGTTCCAAAAACATTCTTATAACACATGCTTTGCACGATACCAAACTAGTATATAATGACAAAAGGTAGCAGTTCAAGCACTTGCACCAACTCTTTCTCAGAATTTCCATGATCAAAGTGAGCAGGGCACCTGTTAAGCACAAATCAATCATATTTACCAGCTTGCAAAATTATAGCCCAAATGCATCTACAACAAACTATGCTCTTTCTAGTATGACAAAATTCTTGGAAGTTGGGACTTCCAGGATCAAAGAAAATGTGCATGTCACCTGCTATGCGTTATTTATATAATAATAATCCATGACTTTGCATGGATCCACGCTAATCTAAATAAGCATAAAATATAACACCAACATTTAGAAAAAATAAAGGCTTTACTTCTTAGGCTGACAAGAGAAATTAGCATTTAAGATTATTACATATTTACAAGGATATATCCAGAGGTGGTGGCTTGGTGTGATGACAAATGCTCATACATTTTAGCTCTAGGGCACAAGTTTGATCACTGCGAATCAGCTTCCTCAGAAAATTGAGGTAAAACTGCCTACCGTTACTTCTTGTAGAACCAAATGCCAGCGGAGGTTTTTATGCACTAAAATGGCCATTGCATGGATATATCCGCAGAATAAAGGTATGATTTTGGCAGCAAATACCCAAACATCACCATAGCGCCTTCCATGTTATATGTGTATACGAGTGTCACCCCAACACTAGAGCTTTTAAGCATAATAACTTTCATAGAGGACTGATCTATCATGACCTCCCTTATTTGTATTCTTTATGATGTCTATTCTAGAGCAATTCAGCAAGTAAAAAATTAATGTCCAACTAATTGCCACCCAACATAACCTTGTGAAATCAATTGTCCATCAACTGCTACAAGATTAAAACTAGTTTTAACTCCTATAATCCTAGTTATCAGATTACAAGATAATTGAGTGTCAATAAAGGGTTAGAATCAATCTATTTCTCTATTCTTCGGATGCCACTTACATTTGCCTGTTCGGCAACAGAGATACAGCATGCAACCAGTGGGATTCCTCCCTGATTGAAGGCACTTGGATGAATCTGGCAAATGGAACAAATTAGTCAGGAATATGTTGTGAATTAGAAGGAAAGTCCAAAACAAAGACACAATTTCTAATAATATTGTTGGTTTCTTCCACATATTTAGCTAATACTATTCAGCAGCATCAACAACATTTCTTTAGACAAGGAATAGAAATAGGATCAAATTTTCAAAGCTTAGTAATAGACCACTGCACATTAACTCCCCTCATGAGCTGGAGTGTCTCCTAGAAGAAAGTAGAAAACACAGCAATTTGAACATTAAATTTAAAACTCGAATATATGTTCACTAGACGCATTTGGTTACGTGAGAAAAATGGTTAGATAACAAAAAATGGGTTAGGTTGCAAAAAATAATTTAGATGGCAAAAAAATGGGTTAGGTAGCTGACTGATGCGGAAGCTACAATAGGATAGAAGGGCCAAAGCCACGATGTGAACTTCATGAATCCTTAGAAAAGAGCAAAACATTGGCTTTCCTTGCATCTTTTGCTTATCTTTTGATAGGGTGGCTCAAGATGCAGTTGTCACTACCCGGCTCATCTATTTTATTCAGTACGTAATCACTGGATACATGAAGCCAGAAAAAAAAGACATAGAATGATGCATTTTTGCTCTCCTTTTTGGGATATCGTATAACCCTTGTAAAACACAGTTAGAGACATTATCAAGCAAAAAGTCCAGAATTCAGATTAAAAACGACGAGCAGTGTACCTGCAATTTTGTCATGACAGAAGCTAGAAGGCTTCACAAATGATAGGATCACTTTCGTAAAAAGGTAGCCATGCAGCTTGGATAAATCACTCGAAAAGGACAGAACAGCATTTGTCTCCAAGCAGTGGACAGGGTAGCATTAGATATAATGGAAAATTTCTGATATTTATGTCAGAGCCTCGAGTGGAATAGTAGAAGGTATCCTAATGGTTCTAAAACCATCTTGTTTTAGTTTACACTAGGAATATTCTAAAAGGAGAAACTATGTATTCTACAATCCAGCCGAGAATCTATGCTAAAGACAAAATGTCCTCGCATGCTTGATCTAGGTTTTCCTTCTCACACCTTCCAAACAGTAGTGTTTGAGTTTAACCTAGGAGTATAAGAATATTGATGCAATCACCTGCCTATAGATCAACATTTTGCTCCCTATTCATTTTCTCAAGCGTACCGATCAAATCGATTGGAAAAATATTAAAAAACCAGAACAAACATAACCTCACACCATTAGCATTCTCCAAGTGGACCATCCCTTCTCACCTGCAAAATGGCTGGACTGTTTTCCTCCTTTGCAGCTGCAACAACTGCTTTAACACCTTCCAGGTTATAAACATTGAATGCTCCACCAGCGTATCCACCTTTTTGTTCATTCTTCACATGAAATTAGTTTGTCATTTTCTGAAGGCAGGAAATTAAATTATTATACAAGAGGTACTCACAAGGAGAAGCTCCTTCAACGAAGAAAGTCTAACTGGGCACGCCCAACTTTTTACAACTTCTGCCACTGCATTGCTGTCACCAACATTTCCTGTGGAAATTCAAACATTTTTCATTGGTAAGTAAAATAATTCATAGACAACCACAAGCCTGATGCCAGGAAAAAAAAAAAGAAAGAAAAAAAAGGAAGGGAAAAAGAAAAAAGGTCTCAGATATAAGAATTACCTGGAAAAACAATGTATGGAACACCAGGATGCCTACTTTCAGGACCAACTTGCCAGAGTGGAACACTGCCCAAGGCTTGTCCAACGACCATGGAACACCTTGCTTCTAGAGCTTTTGTAGAAAGATCTGATGAAACGATGCCACCCTGAGTGTATATTTTGATATTGATTAATAATATAAGAAATTGCCATTCCATATTCAATCAGTTGTTGGAGAAACAAGTGATACAGTATCCTAAAATTTTAAAACTAGCAAAACTCTACCATATATGCATAACTTCATTATCTGAAAATTGGAAGCACCACGGTTTAAAAATAATAACAGACTCTGAGAAGAGAAACTAATAAGTAATTCTAACAGATTGAAGCACCTTTGCAAGAATGTAACGAGGTCGTGTATTTATCTGTCTAACAATTTCAACCAGTGGAGAGCTGACTGTGAAGTTAATTTCTAAACTCTGAGAAGGAGCTGTGGAATGAAAAAGAAATCATTCAGATACAATAGTGAACTAAAAATGGGTTTTAGAAAGAATTTGCATGTCCTCAGATTGCAAGCAGTTAAATCAATGTCAAAATACTACTTTCAAGTTTTCAACACAATTGACTATTTAGTAAGACAAATCAAGAAGTTTTGCATATGAATAGATGCACATGCAGCTGACTATGTAATTAAAAAACTAATAATTTCTAAATATACTTTCTAAAGTTACACGTGGAACATGAACATAGTTCTAGTTACTTTCTTACTGTCTTTCAATAATTTTTTTTTTCCGATCTCAACCAATAATCCATTATAAATATTTTCTTAAAAATTGCTAATATAGTTCTCCATATCAAATATCACCATAAAGTCAGCTCCGTATTGGCAAGTGTTTTACAATAACTTTTTAAATGGAATGCAGAAATAAAAACATTAGTTGTAATTCAAAGAGTAACATTTGATGCTAAAAGAAAATGGTAAAGGATCAGGGAACGAACAGCACTCAGTAATGAGATTCCCGCTGGTCATTATTAGGGTATCTTTATGAGCTCAGAGGAAAACATCTGCCATTTGAGCTGTTTGCATGATCTCCTCTTCTCGCTCTTCCATTGACCTCATGGCAAGTTTCTCCACAGTTATCTGCAATGAAGAAAAAAGATGATAGTAAATATGTATCAGTGCAATAGAGAAGGTGATGCCCAAAAAAAAAAAAAAAAAAGAAAAAAAAAAAGGATGAAACAGAGGTCTGAAAAGAAGCCATCACTAGACGCAGGACATAGAATCACCTCAATCCTCCTTAATTTGTGTCTGCATTATGCTTTAAGCTCTATAGCCTGGGAGATATAATTCCCATATTATATAAACTCCACATACAGAAAAGTAAGAAAACTAACATGATAAAACTACAATTGTACCTGCTTTCTAGTTATTAGAACTTACGATCCAACAACTATGACCCCACTGCTCCTTTCTTTACTCAGTCCCATATCTTTTGGTTTGATTGGAGCTTTAGCCCTTATGCCAATTCTAGCAGAAACAAAGGTAGCAGCAGTTCGGCACAAGAAACGCTTGCCCTTCATTTCTGCCTTTCAGCAGCTATATTGAAGAAAAGAACACATTAATAAAAAACCTTGCCTGGATCATTCCTGCAGCAAATACAGCCATATCCCTTTCGCTGGTAGCATTAACTATCATATCGATCCCTGTGATTATCCAATTAAATAAAGACCAAAATAACTAAAAAGTACCAATGCATTCTAATAGATGTACTAAAGACCTGGCAGTGTTAACTAGCACTGAAATAAGACAAAAGAATTGTATTCTCTTGTACCTTCTCCAAGCTACAAAGATGTTCACAAACAGCATCTGGTCCACCTTCCCGCAGAAGCTGGATAGACACAGATGCTACACTGGTGGATGGTACCCTGCATTTCGTTTTCTCTTCAACCACTAAGCATTCAAATAAAAAATATACTGTCAATTCCAAGCCCTTCAAATTATGAACAGAGACCACTAACATGGTCTTCATGCCAATCTTGAACATGAGACTAACCTGACAGAGATTTGAAGATTTGAAGATTTATAACCAAAAGCAGCATCTTTAGCAAATTTAGTCTCCCCGGCTGGAATGAGCCTATATACCACAAGATAAGATGCATCAGATTCACCAGGTCCAACAACAAATCTAGGCTTCAGTCTCAAGGTACAGTAGATAATGTGGAAATGATATACAAGCAACAGCATAGATTACAAACTGAACCAGGGAAAAAGAAAACACAAATTTTCATCCTTATTCTAGTCACCATTGTGGACAAGATGAAATATGATTTTGAGCGAGCATGAATGTCCAAACTGCTCAAGAACCATGAATACCTATCAGCGTCTGCAACATCATGCACATCCCCAATTGTGTAACGTCCCCCTTCAAGTAAGAAAGGACAAATGATCCATGCATCCATTTCACCAAGTATTGAAACAGCTGCATCTGCTTCCTAAAAAACAGATGTCTTGGATCATTTGTGATTCCTAAATAGCTCAAAAGCAGGATAAGGAAGCACGGCAAATTCATAGGGAAATTCTGAGGTTTATAAAACTTACCTTCGGGAAGTGACCACAAAAGTGTTTAGTCACCTCTCAAAACAACTGCATAACCTGCATTCTGAGCTGACTTCGCTGCAGTGTCCAAGTTTCTGCATATATCTTTTGTCAATTCAATTGCCTGTAGGAAATCAAAATTGATTTAATGTACTTCTATTCTTTAAATTAATTTCTCTAAATATAAGTGTCAATGGTATTGTCCACACATAAGTAATAATGGTCTTACAATTTCACATGATTTAACCTTCACTAATCTTTCATGTCCAGTTAGTGGAGTATTTACAGTGACTAAAGGGGGATAGGCAAAACGAGCCTGAGCAATTTGTTTGAAAGAATGGTTTACCTTCTCAGAGCTCAGTGCTCAGGAGTTAGTCAGTATAAAGAAGCACTTGGGGCTCTCGCTGAACTGTTCAACAAGTGATTCTACATTCCACTAACCCTGCAAATTCCACTAGTGTTCAGTGATATAGCTGTTGAGATCTTTTACAAATTGAATCAAGAAAGAAAATTTTCCGAACCACCAACAACAATACATAACACTGGAGCAGCTGGACAGTTTGAAGCTCAAAAGATGTAAATCACTAAAGCATAGATTATTGTGCCAGCAATTTGCCTCACAAGTCCAACTCAATAAAATGAGCAATATATAGGTGTATATATATATATATGTGGAAATTTCCACTCCTACCGAAAACTTGTTGCAAGATAAAAAAAAATTCAGGGGCACCAGAAATTCACCTTAAAAAGTCATGAATCCGAGAAAAAAAAAAGAAAAAAAAGAAAAAAGCCAGCAAAACTAACCACTCTGTCAATTCTTCTATGTTATGAACTGTTTGAGTTCCAGTTGGATCATCATCCAGAACTACTAAAGTTTTGGATGTATTCTTATCCATTTTCTGTATAACATCAATGGGATCGAATGCCCATTCAGAGGGGGGACAGCTCACGACACCTGCAAAGACCATACTGTAATCAAGCCACTGCTCATTTATCACTAGCAAAACAAAAATCTTCATTGAGTCACGCAATGATAAATCTCATGCTTAAAACCAGAAATTGATGCCAGAGTGCTGATGTCATCACTTGAAGCACAGTTGATGGTGATGAAAAGACATTTGAATCCCGCTCATTAAATGAAATTGCAGTAATTAATTGATAAAGAATTCAACATTTCCAAGTTTCCATCACCAAATTGCATGAAACACTGAAGTCTCCAACAATGAAGTTCAGTAAACAATACTCTTATGTTCACATACCTTGACTACAGCAGCATCATCCAATCGCCCCAATACAGCAGCGGAACCTAATCAACAAAGTGCATCAAAAAGTCTTATATTACAAGAACAGATATAAATAAAATAAAATAAAATAACCAGGATAACTGCACAGCAATTCAACATTTCACACTTTTCCTTTTGGAAAAGGAATATTAGGGAAATCCTAGCTTTCTCCATTCCTCTTAAAAAAGTTGATAGGAATGGTTCAATCCATCTGTCACCGATTTCAATCTGGGGTGATCTCGTAATTCTTGGACTGTGAAGATGCATTATTAGGTGCTCCATGCAAATTTCATCTTCATTTTTATTCATTTATAAAATAAAACAAAGAAAACTGAATTTCATTTTGAATCTTCAGCATGATTCGCATATTCAAAATAGATCCAAACTTCAATTAAATGGACGTATCAAGGAAGGATTCACTTGGAAGTGACTTATTCCTCCAAAGTGATCACATCAATATTTACTAATGACAATGAATAGATCCACTAGCAAATGTGTATATTGTTGAAGAGATGGAAGTTCACCTCAACCATCAACGGATTTAGCCAAAGCATTTATAACATGATGTGTTGTTGTTTATTGTGGGTACAACATTTGAAACGTGATACAAACACTAAGAAGGTTAAAGAATGAGGAAACCTGAAAAGAACAGTTGGTGTGAGACAGTAGAAATGTGAAGTGGAACTTTATGGGTTGAGCACTCTTGAGAAACAATATCCTCAAAAAATTGCAGCCACTGTCTTAACAAACAACATAATTCCGGTCAATTAAATAGTTAAAAAGTAGGGAAAAAAAAAGAAGTAATTCCATTTTGTACCAGATCCTTCACAAAGATATTTACTGCAGAGTCTGGTGTGTAGTCATTGCCCAACACATGTGGCACAAGATTTCCAAACATCCTGTCCAGAAAATTGAAATTCTAGTATATAAATATGAAGATACCATTGCTAGCAAATAAATGATATCATATAGTCTTGAAGAAATCTACTAGGAAGTATGAGCCAAATCATATGTTCAATGTTTCAAAACTCCTGGAAAAGACCTGCTCAGTGCCCAAAGCTCCCAACATTAGGTGATCTAGAGAATAATGGATGTATGCATATGGCAGAGTTCTTTCTCAGTCCAACCCACAACGTCCAGGTTCCAACTGACCACTTCTTACAGTTGGATTGAGGCTTTTCATGCTACAATCTTAAAAAGCTTTGTAGTTGTACAACACCTGTGAATAAATTCTAAGGCCTAAACATAAGTTCCACCCTTTTGGCCGATTGGTTCATTTTTATTTGGTTCAACACCTCTGAATACATAAAATATACTGACAGGCATATGTGATATGTTAATAGGTTAAATTAGAGGGAAAACTGTTGATTTTCATTTTATTGGTACTGTTTTCTGTATTTTGGAAACCCAAAGCATCTCATGTCACTTGCTTTTTCTCCAGAGGTGGCAGAGCAATAACTGTGATTAATAGCTCCTTGTTCATGGTTC
This sequence comes from Tinospora cordifolia, assembly GCA_030144865.1. Classification (NCBI taxonomy): domain Eukaryota; kingdom Viridiplantae; phylum Streptophyta; class Magnoliopsida; order Ranunculales; family Menispermaceae; genus Tinospora; species Tinospora cordifolia. The sequence continues at coordinate 15,771 of JAJIYU010003396.1, forward strand.
AGACCATGATTCACTGGATCCAAACTATCATTACTTTTATTCCCAAGGGAAAAACATTAATTAGACATTATTTCGTGAGGCCAACATTGGAAATGAGATGAAAAGTGATATAACTGCACCTCTGAAATGACCATTTTCAGAAAAGCTAGGTTCTCATTTTCATGACTGAATCAATGAAAATTAACAAGGTAATAATTGAGCAGAAATATGGCACATACCAGGATGCTCCCCTGCTGTTCATTATGACTTCAAACAAGATTCTAGTAGTTAGACCCAATTGAGCACCAAATGCCATTGCCTCAGCTGCTGAGGCTATATGCACCCCGGCAAGCAGTTGATTGACCATCTTCATGGAACTGGAAAGCACGTCATGTAAAGTTTAACCAGTTAAATTTGCTCACTGAACTTATAGTGAAATTGACATCTGTTGTTAAATTACTAAAATATGCAGACACATGAAATCAACCAAAGCACACCTGCCAGCTCCACAACATCCTCTAATAATATAAAGCTTCTCACCCAATGTTATTAAGATAGAAAAGTTATTCATCAATTTTATGATATCAACTTCAGTTAAACTTCTTCAATCTAAGAAAAATATTTCTTTTTTCTAACATATGGTGTATTCCTCGTAGCTCATTACCGGAGAGAACAGAGCCAGTAGACTTAGCTACAACAGAGCCTGAAGCCATAATCTGGTGGTAGCAAGACATAACAATGAAAGTTCATTGTCTGTGATTCAATTTGGATTTGAATCAAGGATTTGAAGCAATGAAAGTTCCTTGCTGTAAGCAAGGAGTAATCCTAACTTGTTGATTCACCATATCTTCCATAATTCTAAATGATTCTTTTTCTACTAGTAGTGGAAGGAAGTCGTTAATTGTCATTCAGTTTTTTCCTTTTTTAATTTTAATGTCAAATTATAACTTAATGGAAAATAACAAAAATTCCATTAATGGCAATAAAAATTAAAACAATTTGCAAAATGCATCAGCATGTAATAAAAATAACTTGAACTTGAACTTATGTTAAATGATATTCCTAAGGAATTAAAAAATAAAAAGAAGTAAACATGGGACTAAAGCTCAATCTCATACGCCACAAATAGAATCTAATAACTCACTAAAGGAAAAGAGAAAATAAGATTTAATAAGATTTAAAAGAATCACTATTATTAATTTTTTAAAAATTCGGATAATAACTTACAATCTATAATCCATGTGTATCAAGACCCCATAGGATACATATATGAAGCAATGGACAGAGCTAAAAAAACAATTAAAAAGGCTTTGAAAGAAGACAATCAAGAGTAAGTTCCTAGAATTTTTTTTTTAATAATCTTTTTATAAGATTATTACTTAGTTAGGTATATTTAAAATTTTGAATTTCTAAGTTCTAACTTTTAAATTTTTTTTATTGTTAAAAAATTACAGATTCTCATCTATATGGCGTGTTATTGATAGAAGATGGGATTTACAACTTCATCACCCACTTCATACTGCTGGATATTATTTGTATCCTCAATTTTTTTATGCAAATAATTTACAACGTGATTCAGAGGTTTCAAATGGGCTATTACATGAAGTGGTGGAGAGGTTGTCACCAAGTCCAGAAATTGCTGATAAAATTTATGATGAGATAGGGTCGAATTCAGTTGCTGAAGGCAACTTTGGCAAAGACTCGGCAATTAGAAAAAGAGCAACTATGGCACCAAGTAACAACTGTAAGTCTCATTTTATATAGTTATGTTTATTTTTTAATTGTGAATTAAAAGTATTTATTCTTTTTATATTGTTGTGATGTAGTTAAGTGGTAATCGCTTTTTGGATCTCAAACTCCACAACTTCAAGATTTGGCTTTAAAAGTTCTTTCCTCAACGTGTAGCGCTAGTAGATGTGAAAGAAATTGGAGTGTATTTGAGCATGTGAGTTATATATTTCAGCTTAAGCCTTAAGTTCTTAGTTTACTATATCTTTTTATATATATTTATAACATTGTAGTAATATAAGTTTTTTTATTTTGGACTTTTAGATCTACTCAAAGAAAAGGAATAAATTAGAGCAAAAAAAGTTGAATGATCAAGTATATGTGCGTTATAATCAAAAGTTGGTGGACCGACATAATAAGGAGAAAAAGTTGGACCCAATTCTTTTAGATGATATTGATGACAGTAATGAGTGGCTAACTGGAAATGCCAAACAGTTATTTCATGAAGATGAAGATTCGACATGGTTTGTTTCTCTTTTTTTTTTTTTTTAAAAAAAAAAAAAAGATTTGACATGGACACAAGTGGAAGAAGCTTTGGCTCCCACAGAATTAAGGTACTATACTAGGAGATCAAGACAACAAAGAGATGTGGGTGGGATCAACTCAAGGCGTGAAAATAAACTATTATTTGATTCATTAGATTCTAACACAAATGCTAATAAAGATGATTTTGATGATAATATTTTCGAAGATGTCAATATTGAAACTCTAAAAGAAATTCCTCTTGTTGATGATTGATGAAATTGAAGTTGTAATTTATTTTTGTTGACTTGTGACTTTTGAGACTTTTTGAAATGTTATAAAGTATGTGAATTTATGATGATCATGATTCATAAGTTTATTATAATGTATTATCTAATATATATTATTTATTTATAATTTTATAATTTATATAATTAATTAATTAATTATAAATTATAAATAAAAAATTATAAAAAATAAATATTATATATATCTGTGTGTGTGAGAGTGTGTGTATGAGGGACTAATAAATAAATAAATAATTTTTTAAGAACTTTTAAATAATTATTTTAAGGACTGCCTAAGCTCCACCAAGGCCCCACCTCGCCTTATGATGGCTTAACGCCTGAAATTGCCTTACCGCCTTGACAACACTAGGTTAAAATATTAGATTTTGGGAGGATATTTGGTGGGGGAACGAAGCTTTAGTTGAACTAGTCCCTAGGCTTTACAACAATTCTAGAGATCACCATCGGCCAATCTCTTTCTTCAAAAGCTAGATTGAAGGGTTAGGTTCTCTTCAGGGGGATCTTCATCTGATGCCTTCCAGGACAGGGCGGTGTGAAGAGGAGAATTCCCTTCTAGTGTTATTGAGGGCCTGTGTGTTGCCAGATAGAAAAGACCATTTAGGGTGGTTTACAGAGCCTTTTAGGGAATTCTCTTCTAAATACTTCTTCTCGGTCTTGTCTAACACTAGTACGGCCATCCCGAAGACTCTGTGCAAAGCAATTTGGAAAGCCCTAATCCCCTCTAAAGTCAAAATTTTGGCATAGGAAGTGGCCCATGAGAAGGTTAATACGAGGGATATAATTCAAAAGCATCACCCTACGTACTATTTTTCTCCTTTGTGTTGTTTTCTTTGCAAGCTGAAAGGAGAATTAACGGATCATCTGTTCCTTACTCTCCAGTTATGATTGGGATAGGTGGAGAAATTATTTTCGTATCTCTTCAAAGGTGAGCGAGCCGGATATTTCCTTCACAGTGTGCTCATTTTGGGAGGATATGTGTCTAAAGAGGTGAGCTTATTGGGTGGTGGTTTGTCTAGATGTGATTCGGTGTTTGTGAAAGAAGTGGAATGCTAAGATTTTTTAGGGAAAAGAGGCTTTCCCCTTGTTACATTTGGGAAGATTATCTCGCGCTTGCCTCCTTTGGGATTAACAATAACTCTCTTTCTTGGGGTTACTCCATTTCAGAATGGCTTTGGGGATGGAGAAATATTTTGTAATTGTTATGAGTTCGGGTTGGTCCTGGGTGTGATCTCCCCTTTATTGTTGTAGCATTTTTCTCTTATCAATAAAATACCTGTTTCTTTTTAAAAAAACATTGAAACAAAATTTTAATCGAAGCATATGTAAGAGATTCCACTCTCTAGAAGGATGGTTTGGTTGGCAAGAAAATTTAGATTTTCTTAAGAAAATCTCATTATCTCATCTCATGTTTGGTGGGTAAAAATGGTGAGAAACAAGTTTTCAAAAATTTTCTCAGCCCACAACTTTTATCACCAATATTGTCTCACCTTGAGGGTGGGAATAAAATTTTCTCATGATAAAAATTTGCGTACTAATTTAAAAAATAACTACCTATAACTAATTTTTGCAAAAAAAAAAAAATTATGTTGAATCAAACAACCATAAGAAAATTTTATCAAGAAAATAGTATTCTCTCAATAAAGTTTTGTTAGGTACCAAACACACCGTAAATGTACTCTTGCAAAACATCTCTTGAATGGTTATTGCTTGAGCCTTCCATTCATTTTTGCTTATTGAAGAAGAACCTCAAAAGACAACTTTTTATCTGATTGTTCAATTCCATAAGTTTTACAAAGTACTAAAAATGAATTATGAATATTAAGTTCTAGGTTTTGCAGACAAATGCTATCTTTCTCTTAAATGAAAGACTATGTTAGACCAAAACTACAGAAGAAACTTTCCCATAGGACAAGAGGGAGTGGTAACCAGGGAAGTCTAGAACAAGATACTGATTACGTTCAACTTTTCCATGTCTCTCAACTCCAGCTGCTGACTGTCAAAAGATGACCTTTGCTTCCCCTCCTCATTGAGTATCCTCAAAATCCTCATGACATGTGCTTGATGAGTTAGTTAAATGGACAAACTACTTCACTAATAATTACACCTCAAAACTAATTTCTTATATATGTGATATAGCAGGGTTTAAGTAGTTGTTTTGGACAACTACCCTAGCCCCCTTACCACTAACACAAGCTTTGATTAGGTTAGAGGTGAGGGTGTTACTCCCAACTCTCATTCGCCACGCAAGTTATCATAATCCAATTCTTATCCATTATTTGAAGTCAAAAGGTGTTAGCCACATTGCAAATGATTAAAAATACAAAGTCAACACTAGAGATAGAAAGTAGAGAAAGAAAAATCAAAAGGAACTATCATGAGGATCCAAGAAAAAGTTAAAATTTTCATCCAAAATACAACTTATCATTGAATTGAATTTTTGCTTATCATACACTATTTTCAATATATTGTGTTACTTAACTTTAGTTACCAAATTAGCACAAAAACCATGAATTACCCATTTCTACAACATCTCGAACGAAGGTAGAAAGCTCAAACTTAAGAGTAATACTCAACAAAGTTAAACATCGTGAACTACAGTATAGAGGAAAATATTCTTTAGTGGTAAATATTCCACGAGGTTGAATTAGAAACAGGACTTACTCTGGGTTGAAGGAAGAAATTTGATTGTGGACCTTGAATTCATAGTCTAAATTTGCAGAGCGAAAAATAAAAAAGAAAAAGCATTACATCACTGAAAAAAACTCTGTAGAAAAGCTGAGCCAATTCACAAGTTGTTTTAACCCTATATGCAGTTTGAGAGACACTCTTCAGAAAAATTGAATTGCTTCTAGGTCATTTGTCATAGAAAAGCTACCAAACTTCTATCAAAACCCCTGTATAAACAAAAGGTGAATGATCTTGTGATCATCTTCTACAATAGTGACAATTAGCAGATGGGTAAGGAAATAAAACCTGAAATCTTAAAAAGTTCCACAGTTTTTATTGGATTGCACTGATACTTCATAAGGGATTATCCATGAGCTTTGTTCGTGCTTCAAAATAATTATGAAGTGATGGAGCTCAAAAATACCTGCATAAAATTAAGGAAAAAGCCAAAATGAAAAAGAGCACAACAACAGAAACAGAGAATGGTTTTTGAGAACAGTCACTAAGGAAATGCTATGGACTACGATCATATTTATAGATAAGCCTTATCGGAACTAAACTGCATCCACCTAAAATAAGTGATGTAACACTCCATTTGTTGTCTAGCAATATGTCGTCAACAACTTCTCTCCATTTTAATATTATCATTAGAACTCTCAGTTCACAAGACAAATGTCTTTTTCTTCAAGTGTTTTGATGATTATCCAAAATTGCACCAAGAGAAACCAAAGTTCTACCAAGAAAGAAATGTTTTAGAAGAGTTCCCACTTTTCCCCTTAATCTCTCACTTATATTAACATGACAAACCTGAAACAGCTTCAAAAGAAATAGGAAATAGCGAGCGAAAGAAAACAAAAAGTAAATTAAATAAATGATGGAAAAATTGTTTCAAGTGTTTAGTCTAAAACATAATGCAGTCCACATGTGACAATATCATAGCTTTATGTAATCTATTGAGGCCATCTTGACACTTCAGGTACTATTAAAAGGACTCCGAACTGATACCAACATCATATAGCACTTGTGGACCAAGTGGAACATTATGTTAAGCTACAGTGCATTGGCATCTGAATATCAACTGAAGGCCTTTGCCAAGTTTTCTTTTTCGTAAGGCCTTTGATTTGATTTGTAAGACTGGTAGTTTGACAAAGAATCCGAGTTTTGCAATTTTTCATTTTTCATGTTTAACCTTCAAAATATGCATTCAAGATAAATTTGAATTTCCAACTGATCACTCATCCCACTGGAATGAAAAATTCACAATCAACAGATTGGCTATTGAACTAGAAACTGTATGTGTCTGGGTAGAGAATGCTGGATAGACAATTTTAAAGCGGACTTCCCATTCATCATATAGAGAAAATTGCCAAGATTTCATGACCCGTTGCCGAACTTATTCCAATAGCTCAAACTCGGATCATGGAGCACGTCGGAATACTTTATATCAACAGATACTCAGTATACCTACAATATGGGGTCAGAATGCCAAAATAAGTGATTTTAGCCTTATAAAAAGAAAATCAACTTTTGAAGTTCTTTCACGCTCATGCCACGTCTTGACTTGGCCTTAGCTTTAGCTAGGGCAAGAGGCGTATTAGAGAAAGGCAGGGTGGTGACACCATCAATGTGTAACAGAATGGGATCCCCAAGTGAAATTATCTCTAGTGCTTAAAACATATTGTATTACTTTCAACTATATTAACATGATTACATCTTTTTGGTCAAAAAAAAAGTGAGACGTTAGAATGAATATGTAACCCAAGCCTAAGCATCTAACATTGAAAGACACAAAACATGAACAAATAAATAAATGGTAGGAGTAGCTAGATGGAAATAAAATGGCAAGAAAACAAATTACAACAGTCGAACACCAACAAGAAAGCCATTTGGTTGTATTAGAAATAATGACCATATTAGTACTGCACATAGCATAATAATGTCGAGGTAGAGGGAGACAACATATTGAAACTTGCTTAGTAAAGTAAATACAAGCCCAAGATCCATTGAAAGTTAACCTAGATCACCAAGAAAGATGTCAACTTGCTTCCATGTATTGCCTCCAAGGATTTAGGCTGTGTTTGGTTAACAATGTTCTGTTTTTATTTATTTTTTACTTTTGAAAGAAACACTATCTTTCATTGATATATAATTGATTACACCCTTGAAGAAATATTACACCCCCTTCCCACCCTCCCCCCAGCCCAATTGGCGCTAAAGGACATTTTCCCACCCCCTTAACTACTCTGACAACAAATAGCCCATTGATAACGAACAATTACTAATAAAAAAGGAAGCTAGAGATTGAGATTCTTCCCATATCGTACTTGAAGGAAGACATTTGTCCTCAAAAAGCCTGCCATTCCTTTCCTTCCATAAACACCACGCTATAGACAAACTAGGTACCATCCAATGGTTCCTCCATTTTGCATTGATTGCTTCTCAGTATGGGCAAACACTAAACTGAACTTCTAACTCCATCATTTTTGGGAATATTGAGAAGTGTTACCTCCACTTTGTCCACACTTTATTTGATAATGGACACAAAAAAAAAAAAAAAAACAAATGCTCAACTAACTCAATGTTTTGTTTACACAAAAGACAACATGATGGAGAGATGTAATGACTCGAGAACCGTTTTTGAATCATTTCCTCTATGTTAACTTTCCTTTTAAACACCACCCATGTGAAGAACTTTACTTTAGATGGAATTGGAGTCTTCCACATCTCTTACAGTAATGCACATGAATGAATCATTGGATCACCAATCAAGTGAGAAAATAAAGATTTTGTGGACAATTGCCCATCTGACTCCTTAAACCAAACAATTTCATCATGCCTCTCTTGCAACACATAATCCCTTATCAAAGCTCGAAGAGCTCTCTCTTCCTCTTCATATCTTGGGTCATTGGCTGCTCTCAAATGAAAGTCCCATTTGATAGACGCTGAACCTTCTATTCGATCGAAAAACTAGGATATAACACAATTTTTACCCATTGAAAGCCTCTATAGTCTCAGGAATAGTAGTGCAAGGGCTTCTCTCCCCACCACACATCCTCCCAAAACCAAATTGCATCACCTCTGCCTAGCAGCAATCTATGAGTAGTTCATACTATTGGTGCAATGAGTGAGTGAACTTCAAAAGGCTCCTGTAAGGAGCATCCCTTTTTACCCCTGCATCTCTTCCATTAGATGTCAACCGACTCAACCCATGCCTGCTGTGAATTACTCTACTCCACAACTTATCTTGCTCCCTTAGATATATTCAAAGCCATTCTCCAGCCAGTGCTTTAATTCTTTCTATTAAATTTCCCTACCTCCTTATGCTGTACCTGTTTCCATTCCACTAAATGAATCCCATGCCCTTCTTCCACCCCTTCCCATAGAAAGTTCATCATCAATCCCTCAATCCTATTGGCTTCTCTCTTAGGAATTTAAAAACTGACAAATAATAGGTAGGTAAGGCATCTAACACTGCTTTTATTAAAGCAAGTCTACCCCCTTACGAAAGAAATGCTCGCTTCTACCCGGCCAACCTCTTAGCCACCTTAGCTACTACCAGCGCACAAAATGCTTGTGTCCTTGGCTAACCACCTACACTCATCCCCAAATACTTTAACAGCCATTTCCCCTAATCACAACCAATCCTATTAGCAATTCCTCTCACCCACTCTTTCGATGTAGATATCCCTACAATGCACGTTTTGTCCATATAAACTCTACTTGGGTAGGTGGTCAGGCACCTCTCTGCGCTCCTTGGAGGGCAGAATTCAAATCCCCTCCCCATCACCCCCTTGCATATAAACTCTCATCCCTGAAATCCAACAAAAGCTTTGCACAATTTTAAAAGCATTCTCTATGTTTCCTTCCTCTCCATCCGGGAATAGAAGGGTATTGTTTGCAAACCGCAAATGTGATATTTTGACCCTTTCCCTCTTGACCACAAACCCCCTAATCCTTCTTATCTCCCTTCCCTTGTCCACCATTCTACCCAAAACATCCGCCACTAATGTAAATAAAAAAGCAGACAGTGGATCTCCTTGTCTTAATCTCCTTGACACTTCTATTTTGCCTCTAGGTCTCTCATTTATTAACATAGAATATGTGATTTACCTCATACAATCTTGAATCCAACTCCTCCATTTTACCCCAAAACCCTTCTTTTTTAAAACAAAATCCAAAAAAGTCCAATCCACCATGTCATGAGCCTTTTCTATGTCGATTTTTGCCACCATGCCTATCTTTTTACACACCCTATAGTCTTCCACTAATTCATTCGCCACTAGAACTGCATCCGTTATATGTCTACCCTTGATGAAGGCCATTTGATTCTCTAAAATGGTATCACCCATTACCCCAATAATCCTATTAGCCAATACCTTTGCATTGATTTTATATAAGCTAGTAGTAAGACTAATAGGCCTAAAATCATTAGCCCTCTACACTACATTCTTCTTTGGAATCAAACAAATGTATATCTCATTGGTACTCCTATTCACCATTCCTGATTTATGAAACTCCTCCATAACCTTTATTAAATCATCTTTCACAATCACCCAACTCTCCTGATAAAAGATCATGGAGAATCCATTCGACCCTAAAGCCTTAGTACCGTCACACTTAAATACTTCCGATCTAACCTCCTCCTCTGAGAAACTTTCTTCAAACCTCCTACTTTCCTCCGCATCAATTGGACCCCAATTTAGCTCCTCAATTCCCCAAGCCTGAGATTGTTTCTTTGCCAATAACTCTAAAAAATGCCCCAAAATGTTTTCGACTATTTTATCTCTTTCCCTATCATTTCTCTATTATCCCCTTCCAACTTAGGAATAACACTTGCTGCTTTCCTTCCGCTCAAAATTCAAATAACCATTTTGTGCGAGACTTCATCCACGCTTCCCTTTCCATTTCTATACTCAATTTCCAAAGCTCCCCTTTTTTCTCCCACTTCTCGTTCAATTGACTTCCACCCTCTAATCTATCTAGAACCCCAATATTGGTTTCCAATGTCTTCCTTCTTCGCTCTTCATCGCCCACCAATGCTTTCCCACATTCATAGCAGTCCTCTTTCACTGCTTTTAGTTCTGCATGAATTTAAACCCCTCCGACCCCTCCAAAGCATATGAATTCCACCAACCACTAATCTTTTCCTTGAATTTTGTGTGAAAAGTCAATCTCCGATCAAATCTTTTTGGACTAGGACCCCACATCGATTTCTTTGTACTTATGGATATTGGCTAATGATCTGACACAAACATGTCTCCTACCTCCTGTCTGTAATATGGGTACATATTAGCCCAACCAACTCTGAACAAATACCTATCAAGTCAACAACAAATAGGATCCCGTCTAAAATTCGACCATGTGAATTTGCCATTAAACAATGGAGGGTCATGTAAACCCAACTCGCTTATCAAAGAGTCAAAATCCCTCATACTTTTCGTAGCTCTCCCACTGTTTTTTTTTTTTTTTAAATCCATTTCTAACCACATTGAAGTCATCCCAATACATCATTTCTCTCCGCATAAAATGCTTAATGCCCCTATTTCATCCCAAAAATATTCATAGCCTTGTCTTCCACATGGCCCATAAACCCTTAACAACCACCACTCCTCCCCAGTTTTTTGCGTCGCTTTGATTGAAACAAAAAAATTCCCCAATGATTTCTTCAAACACTAAACAAATCCTAGTCTCCCATGCCACTAGAAGTCCTCCTGCTGACCCAGTTGCTGGCAGCTCCAATCTTTGAACCTGGAGTGCCACAAGGCCCCTATTAATTCCCTTCCAATCAAGCTCTTCTTCACCTCTTGGAGAATGATTATATCGGGATTGTTTTTCCATCATTCCACGCCTTTCTTTGGACCCGCAACCTCGGATATTCTATGACAATATCTTCACATTATCAAGCACATCCCCCCCTCCTCTC